>JACXSJ010000261.1:177545-242402 GCA_014851325.1 Pentalonia nigronervosa
CCCCTGTAATATGTTATATAGTATTTACTTTTCAGTTGAACCGGCGGGCCATGTATGAAGATCAACACAGTAGAGCACTCTGTAATAGGTAGTATGCATTATATATTTTGGTACCGTATTATTTACACTATAGTCCCCCTTTGAGTGACTGACTACAAGAGTTATCTTCTATAGATATCGTAGATTTCATCACCGGAAATCAGTGGTCACTGATGATAAGACCGTATGGAACTAGTGTAACAGCGTTAAAAAATGTGTCTAATATCGTGTTTATTTGCGTAAAATTTACTAAAAATTGTGTGCGAAATAATTGTAACGTCATATAGGTGGACGTTTGGTTGAATTTTTTTTTTTTTTGGGGGGGGGGATAGCATTATTGATAGTAAAATGGCTTGAAACCCGATTTCTAATTAGATGAAACACGGATGTGTATACAATTCCATTTGGGAGATGGCTATTGAAATTTTAGGGAGGAAGGCCAAGGTCCCGAAGCCACCACCGATGACTAACCTGGCAGCCTCCAATAATCAAGGCGAAAATCTAATTCGGTCTTCCGATATGATTTGCGTCTTGAAAATTAATTGTGTGTTATATTTTATACAATGCATAATATATAATGTCATACACATTAGTTAATTAATTTTATGTAGTATGTAGTATTTACTGGTAATACAGTACACATAGTATTGTGTACGCATCGTGAGCGGGATGAGGATAATGGTTGGGAGAGGGGGGAGAGCTTTAAACGAGAATGGAAAAATATTGAATGTCACGTGTAGAATCTACAAGTACCTAAAAAGTAAAGACTATATAGAGGATTTTTGTCGCCACCGCGTAAAATGCTAGACAATAACGCATAACAAACCATAAATAATAATAACACATATAGAGGTAGTAGGCACACACAAAAACACATTTATAGCACGCGGTTACGTGTTTCGGTATGCCGTTATCTCCGTACACTATACCTTTATATTATTCGACCACCAAAGCTCGTCGCATTACAAATCGAATTTAAGAAAATTATATAGCCGACAGACGAGGTGTTCGTCACGTTTCCCACCTGAAGTATTTCGAAAAAATAATGTTTTAACAATTTACCCGTTTGCCTGCGTATATGCAGGTATAATATTATTATCTTCCCACCAACCACCGCCGCCGAACAACCTGAGTTAGGGTCGTTGTTACTGGTCATTGGAAGATGGGAAAATTTCTCACGACATAAATCTACAAACGAAAATATGAAAATGAATCTGTTGTCGCGTCCTCCCCCTCTTAGCTCCTGTATCACCAATTGTACCCGATATGTAATGTGATGTGTACTTTCGTTTGGATTTTATATATCAGAATTCTATCCAACATAAAACATTTCGCCTGCTGCAAACTGCTCAATCACGGGCGTTTGAAATATAAACAACAGAAAATAAAGAATACCGCTTGCGCGCATCGTAGTACGTTTATGATTACCGAAGTTACGGGTCATGTTTCGAATTAAAATATCTATTGCGAGATTAACTTATCGATTTAATAGCGAAAACTAATTGCAAAAGGACAGACAAAATGTGGAGGCGATATATTACAGTATCATTATAACAATATATATATATATACGTTTGTAGTTTGTACCTACTAACTTCCCAGTAAAAAAAATAATGAAATATAGATATTATATTTTATATAGGTAGGTAGGTACTTCAGAAATTATATGGGATCTTCTATAATATACACTTGAAAATTATTGTCATTATATAGTATCCGTGCATTGTACGAGTATATTGCATATTATAGACAAGTAATCTGTACCAGAAGTCCTATTATACTTGTTACTTAATTCGAAGTTATTTTAGGTACGGTACTTATTATACTGCTATTATAAATTATAAATTGCAATTATAGTATGTACCAAACCTAGCCAAACTGTAGCCTATTCCCCCTCCCCTCCACACACACACACACACACACACACACACACAGAGGATCAGGACACATGAGTGCCTTTACTACTGGATCCTATATTTCTACCATTGATTTTAAAAACTGTATTTTTATAATTATAATGTATATTGTATTTATGTTGTAACAAAGTTTTTGCCTCTCTCCCCCAAAAAAAATTGTTGCTATGGATCCGTGCCTGACAATGTAGTACTTATAATATTAATTATATTATATTTTTTCTAGTCTGAGCCTAATCACTATTTGTATAGTTAATATTAAAATTTACTGATCACGTGTATATTAAAAAAACTTTTTTCCTTGCTATATATATATATATATATATATATAATATATATTATAGATGTTATATAAAGCCTAAATATAGGCTATATACGTACAAACCGTATTAAGAAAGAACCGAATAAATCGATTGCGGGAAAGTAATAAAGGTGAAATTATGACAGATAAGCTGCGTGTTATCGCAATATTTTTACCAACCTGATATTTTCAGTCAACTGTCAATGCAACAGCCAGTTTTATACTATAACGATTTGATTATTTCTTGTGGAATAGGCAGTATGCTATTATTGTAGTGGTTTTCGAATTATTTAATCACAACATATTTTGCATTATATAAACTATTTATTAGCGTAGTAATAATTATTTAGCTTATATACAATATTAATGTTTTCCTTACAATGTTTGTTGATGATAATTTTAGATTCCTAGTGGAACGATGAATGTACCTACTTATTGATCTTTCAATGATGTGTATTATTTCAAATTTCATTGTTAGATCTGTAATCACTCATCATCTTTTAGAGCAGTAAAAATGCATTGAATTTCAACATTGAGGTTGAATTCTTGTGACAAATTGGATTTAGTTGGTACTTTGGAGTATCAAAAGTGAAAAATTCCTAGCACTTAAATGTATAAGATCTATTAAAAAGTTCGAGAATGTAATTTAAGATCCCATATTGGTTATTTTTATAGCTAATTAAAAATATTGAGAAACTAGACAATTTTTTTTTAAATTAGAATTTAAAGTTCAAAGTTTTACAAACTTCGTCAAAATCACAAACATTTTAAATTATTTTGTAGTTAAAAATATATTAAACATTCAATTTTTATAATTTAGATTTGACAATTTAATACAAAACAACGCAAAGTCATACCGCCAAGACAATATTATTCTACCTCCACTGCTGTAGATTGTGAGTACCTTTCATTTTTTATTTTTTTAATAATAACAACTTTATTGTAGCATACAAAAAAAGGTTTCTAAAAACTTTTTTTCTCCGATATTGTTTATATTTAATCGATGTTTTCAACTTTAGTGACATAATTTGTTAAGTGTTAGTAAGTTAATAATTTTCAAGATGAATTTAATTTTAATTAGACAATTATAATTATGTTGTAATTTTGCAACATATTCAATACAAATGTAGTCTTTTGACACTGCTGATTATAATTTTAGTTTTGTTATTTATATCACAGAATATTTTCTTTGATATTGACTATATATATATCAATATATTAATTGATAAGAGTATAAAACTAATATTATTTCAGTTATTATATCGAAATGTATATCTTACATAATATTATCTACATACTTAATTAGAATTTGAAAATGTCTGACTTTAATTAAGTTTAATTTATTTTCTATTTAAATATATTATAAATAATATTAAAACTTACTTTTAAAATTAAATTAAATTTAATTCAATTTTTATTTTTATTTAACTTTGTCTAAAATAATACGAAAATATAACATCATAATATAAGATTAATGGTGAAAACTATATAAGTACGACCAAATATTTTACGAGACGGTGCTTTTTTTCAAATTTCTTATCAATGTAATATATGTACAATAATGCCTAAAATATAATACCCACACAGCAACACAATAATAATTAATACTGATCTGTTTTTTAAAAATTATATACAAAATAATTAAACATTTAAGATATTATATAAAATTTAATAATTTATTAAATTGCTACGTTTTAAATTATTCAATTATAACTGTCAGTATGGTATGAACAATAATCCAATGAATGGTAAAAATATATATTTCATATTCGTAAAATAATTGATTTTTGAAATTGAAAATTTAATTTACGAAATTTGAATCGATTTAAATATTATATACTATACACACACTACCATAACTGTGTTAAAAATTTTCAATGAGATCATTAATCATAACTTGTTTTATTATAACGGACGAAATCATTATAATATTTTATACTTGTCTACTTTATATATTCTGAACACAAAAATAGCCAAACAATAACATTATTTTTTATGATTAAAATTGTATTGAATATTGAATATGTACAGTATAAAAAACATATTTTTGGAATTTAGATCATTGCTCATTAATGTATTTTTCGTGTCTATATATTTTTTTTCTCGGATATATTTTCACTAATAAAGTTAACACCATAAGTACAATGGTTTTAAGAATATTTTAATAAAATTAAAAATAGGAGTAGTTGTGTACTACTAACATTATACAAGTATAACATATATAGTATAATATACCACCCAGGACGTCCAAGTTATCCAATAATATACCCACGTTATACAATAATGGAAAAAACGAAAATATACAATGATCATCTTACAATTCAACATAATTTTATTATATTCATGGACTTCTTTGGATATTAACAGCGGACAATTTTAAAATTACAACGCAGAAACTTACATCTTACAAGATAATCTTAACCAAATACATAAGAAATCAATCAGACCCTAAAATTAATTTGCGAAGCTAAAATATTTATCTTCATAAAATGTAAAAATAAAACCAACTTTATATACGATCATGCATTTTTCTATTAATATTATACAAATGTCAATGTTTTAACCTGTTTCCAATGACAAGCAGTTGGCTTGTGGCAATCGAAGTTAAAAAAATGAATGTAATTAAATAATAAAATTGAGATATTTTAATTTTTTCATAAAAATATCAAACGATGAATTAGTAAATATTTATAACTTATAAATTACACATATAATTTATTACACCATATAAACTGTAATAACTTGGCGAATTCCAAATTAATAATCATTATTAAGAAAAGAGTATTTCAAAACCACTCTTTGGCCATTACCCATTATTTTTGACAAAACTACCGAAAATAATGTGCAATTTATAATAATATTAATATTATGTTCTATATGAAGCTAGGTTAAGATAATGCAATTACACGTACGCTTTTGAAAATAACCATTCGTGTGAACTTTTTTAAATTTAGGTATTTATCATTATTTAACTGTGTCAACAGAGTTATTTTGGTAATTCAACAGGTTTTTTTTGATTATTACCTCACATAAATCCTGTCGTGTCTCGTGTCAAATCCTTTTAGAATAGTTCAAAGATGGTCATTAAAGTTTGTTATTTATTTCCAAAATTATTTGTATTTTCCCTGGGGAATTACTGCAATGTGTTAGGTCCTAATGGTTTGGAGAGCAGGTTGAAAAATAAATGTAAGACTATTTGACAACGTAGACAATGTATATCTCACAAGACAAAATGTCGCTACATTAATATTATCATAAGAAGTAATGAAAAACTTACTTTGAATTTTTTTTTTTTTTTTAAATACGCTCCTTTATAAAAATATGTTTTTTTAATGGAATAATCTTATGTTGGTGTTATATGCCAATAAAACTAACCTATAGGTACTAATAGTATGTACCAGATAAAGTTTTATTTATTGATATTTTTAACAAAAAATGTTTAGGTATAGCTACTATAATTCCGCACCGTAATGATTTGTTTTGAACAGTTATCTTAATAAAATTAACATAAATACATAAACTGAGGATATAATATGTTCATCCATTACATGGAAACTAGTTTTTTTTTATAAATTACGTAATTAGTAAAACGCTAAAAATCTTTTTTTGAATAAATTATCATGAAATGGGATATTGAATAAATACGTCATAAGGCAATTAAAGACATTATTTGGACATCCAATTAGTGTTTTTATTTTATTTATACATTGTTATAACAAAACTGTACATCGAGTAAAACATTACGTTCCAATTATAATTATTAATGATTAGTTATAATTTAATAGGTAGTTGGGTTGCTTTTTTAATGAACTCAAATTTTTATTTGATATATATAAATTGAGGAATTTAAAAAAAATATATATATTTAATGCATTGAATTCAATATTATATAATACCTTTAATGGCTACACTGGACCGTTGTGGTGGACGAGCACAGCCAGCTCTTACTACTTTCCAGCTAGACATATAGTTTTGTTTTTGGTTGTCGTTACTGTCTACGTGGTCTGAGTAAAGGCAGTATGCCGTACTTCACTAGTTATTTTTTATGTTGTAGCCGTTAATAATTAGTTGAACATTCAGTTCTCTTCAAACAAGTTAGTCATTTAATGTTAGTGAATTTTTATTAGCTAACACCTACTAAAAAGGAACCTAGCTAAAAAGATAAATTTTCAAAAATATTTTTATTAAAGTTGAAGACAAATATAAATTAACTTAAACTAGAACTGAAAAAGAAATGATTATTTAAAATTACAAAAACTATATCACACAACTTCACAACTGATAAAACCATATTATATACCTACTCATTAAACTATATATTATATTAATATTATACAGATGTATAAAATATACGAATTGTTCGATAATAACAGACATTTCATAAGTAATCTATATTCAGTGTAATTTCATATTATTAACACAGAGTAAAAATATTTTAACAAATTGTAATTTATAAGTATAGACTTGTTAACAATGTCAAATTATCATACGCGTTATGCATTTTCAAATGAAAACACTTAGAAAACTAGTTATTCTTTATGTAAGATTTCAAAACCTATCACTAAATAGTAAATTATCAAATGACAATACCTCAAATCGACTAACATTACAAACTTAGTCCTCCAATCACTGGACGAATTTATCCTCTACATCTTCAAGTCATTATAACTAAAACATTCACACTCCACATACATATATATATATATATAGTACAAAACAGTGTAATAACTATCTATATATTTTTTTAAAAGAAAATTAATAAAATAACAAACGTCTTACTGAAAACATTTTCATCTTAAATTTTTAGTTATGTTAAAATGCCTTGTGAGTTAAGTGTTACGAGGAAGCTTGTATTAAAGTTTCAAACTTTTTGACCAAGCGAACATTATTTCTATCAATATGTATAGGAAAAAATTTTTTGAATAACTCCTAAGCAGTTTAAAACAACGTCCCTCTTAAAATGCATTCTTACCGTATAAATAATAAAAAAATATATCGAAAATGCATTTTATTCTATAAACTTTACAAGTTAAAATGTTAACAAAATTCGTCAATATCGTGAAAACTTAATTTTTAGTTAAAAATGTACAAAACTTGAAAAAGTACACAAGATTCTTCAAATTTTTAATGTTAAAAAAAACTTAATTTCTAAAGCTTTTATTTATTTTGTTGTAACTTAAAAAATATTAATTACAGAAACTTGAATCATTTCACTTTTACTTAAACAATCATTTTCTATTTCTATACACAATAAAATGTTCAAACGCTTATACTTATTTTAAGCTATTTATTTAATATCACGAAATATAAACCTATTCACTCGTTCTACGGTATTGGCTCAAAAGTTATTAATATGAACAGGCATACAGCTTTTAAAAATATCATAGTAATTATTATATAATATATAAATATAAATATATATATATATATACATGCAATTTGTTTTTGAAAAAAAAAATAGTTCATTCTACCTATAATTATGTTATTTTTATTGAATAATTAATTACCCATAAAGTCATAACAATATAAATGAAATATAAGCTGACAGAATCAGAATCATTTTTTATCGTATACAATTGAATTCAAATTAAACAAATCCATTACCACCTACTCAATGACGAAATACACTGGACAACTACTACACAGCAAAGCGACTTCCTGGTTTTTTTTAAACATATTTCATTTATGTATAATCTAAAATAGCTTTTTATTAGCTTGGCTCAGGCCAGGTTAAACTTACATAAACTAAGGCCTTAACAAACTAAACTTCGATTAACTGTTTTTAGTCTAATTAATTGATTTCAGAGTTTCAGACTTAAAAGACAACACTACCGGACGTCCGGACAAGTAATAACTAACTCAAAACGCGATTCCCCAAGACCAACGTAAACTCTTAGGAGTTACGATATACTATTAAACCTATATAAAATGGAGTAAACTTCTAGTCTGAGACGATAGTTGCTCGATATCCTAAGCAATGTACGCATTTCTAAATACTAAAAAGTTACTGTTTTGATTAATATTTATTTATTTTTATTTGAATTACACAATCTGTAAATTATTATTTTTTACAATAAGCGTATATACATGGTATGGTACGTATTATATGTACATTGCCGATAAAAAGAAGCCATTCAGCGGTGACACTTTTTTAATTTGATAAAAATTACTATGTACGCAATGTACGCATTTCTAAATACTAAAAAGTTACTGTTTTGATTATTATTTATTTATTTTTATTTGAATTACACAATCTGTAAATTATTATTTTTTACAATAAGCGTATATACATGGTATGGTACGTATTATATGTACATTGCCGATAAAAAGAAGCCATTCAGCGGTGACACTTTTTTAATTTGATAAAAATTAAGTATTCATTTTTGTTTAGGAGGACTATGAACCATCGGAGAGCTAATCATCTAAATAGGTTATAGGTTTCCGAGGATACTATTTGAATCGATATCTCTAATGAGGGGTTTTATAATGGTTACTGGTTAGCTAAGTGGGATCGGAATCATTTGTAAAAGGTGGATGTGGTTTCGGATATGTTGTATATGTGTAGGTCGGTATGTAAGGTGTGGTTGGAGACGTAGAAGGTTGCAACCGTTATCAGACTGAGTGCAGTTGATTAAAATACATGGATTTTTTATAAGTTATTTTGATTAGGTATTTTAACAGAATATAAAGTATTGTTGTTGTATTAACTATTAAATCCTGTTTCAGAAACCATGCACAATCAAAATCTTAATTATTTATTATAATTTTAATAAAAACTATTACATATAGATAAAAGTATAAATAATTTAGGTAAATATAATAAAAAAAGAATTATAAAAATGTAAAATATTTAGAAAATCTGAAAAAAAATTGTATGATAATAATAATTCCTAATGCCACTCTACACGATAGTTTGTATACTAAAATAATTACAAAGATACAAACATTGTAATTTTTAAATATATTTTTATTTTCCAATAACGTGTATTAGGTTATAAATTATACAATATTTTACGTAAGTACATGCATGTCCCCTCATTCAAATTTAAAAATTTTTTTTAGCAAATATTTAGCATGTATAATTTGCGTTCTTTTTATTTAGGCATTTGATTGTAAAGCATAAACTATATCACAGTGAAAATTAATTTTACAAAACGATTACGTACAAACTACAAAGGCGTTTTATGCATTTTATTTAATGAACAAAAATATGATTTCTTCCATTATAAATTATGGATTATTGACAATTTTGAATATTTTAAAATATATAAAATATAAATATTGGTGCAAATGATATATTTTTTAATATGTTTGGTGCATATGTCATATGATAGGTCATATTTTGATACAAATTATGTGTATTTTCATATCTTTAGCGCCCATGTCATATAACGGTTATTTGTACCCCCGTGAAAGTATATTCTCCTAGAATATTTGTATTCACCGATGTATAAATTGGAAGGAGGGTTATAAATATGTTAGTACATTTTTACCAAAGATACCTAACCTAGCTAAATCATAAACCCAGAGGGTAGGTTTTGCATGTTGCAATAAGTATTTTTGATATGTGGGAGACACATATTTACAGCCTCCACCTGATTTTTGAAATTATATCTAAACAAAAAGCATGCAAATACATGCCAATTGCATACTTAATATTTTTAAAAAAAAATGCAATGGGCATTCCGTCAATATTTCGGCTTAAACTTTGGTAGGTACGTTAAAGAAATGTATATAACTTTAAATAATTGACAAAAAAAATCTATTTTATAGGAACGCTTATATTATTACTATAATATTTGTGTATTATGTGAAAAAGGTTTTTAATATTTATTTTAATATCACTAAAGTTTTTATAAAAATTCATACTTTTAAGTTAATTTATTGATTAGGTAATTAAAAAATATGGTACAATAAATTTTAATCATACTTACATTTATAACCTAACTATTAATAAAATATAGAGGTGTTAAATAATTTGCGTTTAATTTAGACTGTTCAAGTAATTTAAAATTTTGGGACATGACATTCTCTAAATAAAACCATGCTATACAGTTTATTTATTTGGATACATAGATATAATTATATATGTATTAAAAAATATTATATTGTAACATTAACAGTAACATTTTAAAGGAAATTAAGCTAAAAAAATGTTAAATACTAAAAAAAGAATATATTGAAAATATGGGAGTGTACTCCGCCCTGATTAATAAAATTACTACTATATATTTTTTATGGAACTATTAATAATAATAGCCAACTTATAATATTTACCATAGTTTTTTTGTTTTAAACATTTTAGATTTTGAGCGAAACGATGAATGTATATATGTTTTACAATGGTGAGTGAATGTGTGTGTGTTTTTTTTGTTGTCGATCATCACTTTTTGGAGCAATAAAATCGTTTTTAAACTTCAACTTTGAGGGTGGTTTCAAATATTCAACACAAGCTTTTGACCAAATTGGTTTTATTTTTTGTTTTAACTCAAAAGAAAAATGAACCGTAAACAGGTATTTGAAATGTTGACAAAATATTTATTTTATATTAGCATTTTCTAGATATAATAAATCTTTATAACCTATTTGTAGACATATTATAAAATTGAAAATAAGGAGTAAAAAAGCGTGAAAATGTTATACAATATTTCTCATAAGTTATTCTTACAAAAATTAAAAATATCGTGTATAGTAGTATACATACACATAAAATACATAATTTCAACTTTATTTTAGAAAAAAAAAACAGTTGAAATTAAAATTTGAACAAAATCAAACATTTTCAAATTATCTATAAGTATTGAATATTTAATATAAGATTATCATTTAAACTTTTCTTACTGGAAAAGAGAATTATGTAGAACTACATACATTTTATAAGCTTTTAAGTTCAAATTTCGACAAAATTGCAGGGTATTCAAACGTAAAATAACGATTTCTTATCAAACAATTTATTGTAATTAAAAAAATATTAATCACAAGATTATGAAACTTTTATATCATTATGTATATTTAATGATATACATAATGTAATGTACAATGAATTTTTTAAAATATTTAGACTCATTTAAACTTTTTATATTACAAATCCATTTACTCGCTGTCCTATACTATACGTTAGTATTGACGTATTATATATATTATGCATAATGTTTAATATCATGATATAATTTTTAGTAAAAAGTGGTTCAACTTACCGTATTATTTATATAATTTATAGAATAGTAAATGAATGTCTTAGGTATAGTAACATAAATAATTTAAATAAATCATAAAACATCATTATGAATAATGAAATAGAGGCTGGCTTCAGGTCTGGCTCCAGTCAAAATCGTTTTTCGTTTGCAATGATATATAGAATTGGATTTTAAACATATCCATTACAGTGGCATACTTTATGATAAGGTACACTCGAAACCTATTTTATACAGCAAAGCGACTTCCCTGATTTTTAAAAACTATTTAATTTATATTATGTTAAAATAAATTAATGATCTATCATATTATACAATACGAAATAATATATTGTACATAGACAGTAAATATTAACTATGAATCTTTTTATTATATACACCAAAGCAGGTACGAAAATTTCTAGTTATGTTATAAATAATGAAAAAATATAGAAACATTTAAATTTTTAAATTTAGATGAATAAGTTTACAGATTGATATGGTTAGGGATATCTAACAAAATTGTTATACATTATAACATTCATCAACCAATTGATTTTTCTCATCGATTTACATCGATTTTAAAATTATTTTTGTGACTTAAAAACTTTACTAATGCTATCACGAAATGGCGTTAGTTTAAAATAACATAATATTTTCTAACCGCCATTATCAATTAGTATTTAATACAAATAATGTAATAATACAAATTTATCTGAAATGGCATTTTCGCAAATACGATTTAAGAATTCAATACAAAAGCGATTCATTTGTTTTTAAGATTATATTAAATGTCTATGTGCTTCGTATCTGTGGCATTTTTGTTAATTCGGGTATCTAGTAAGAAATTGGAATACTCTAAAATCTATAAATATATAGCGATATTGTGGCAAAATTATAAATAATAACTTAACACTGGATAATTCCAAGGTGAGTTGAACTTAAACAAAAACAGTGTCGAATGAGTTCATGCATAATATCTGGTTAATAGTTTTTTAGTATACATTTTCCTGAAGAATATCTAGGTGAAAATCGTTATAAAAATAAATTATGATTTTTTATAACTTAAAATGTATGTGATGAATAAAAGTAAAATATAAATAACTTAATTGTTTTACGAATTTCAGAAAATACATATTGTAGTAATAAATAATTAATAAGCTAAATCACAATTATTTATTTATTTAGTTAGTTTATTAACACCAAATGGCAGTAAAAGCGTGTTTATGACGAATGTGTATAAATTGTAAAAAACATTATAAATAACCAAAATTATTGAACATTAGCTTTTGTCTTATTTGACACGAAATATTTGTTTTTAGTTATATATATTTTAACGGAATCATTAAGTCTTTGATAACTATTGGCTATTCATGATTACGAACCCAAGTAATGCACATAACTTGAAAATTATTTTAACAGGTATTCGCAATGTTTGCAAGATCCAGGATAACAATTAATTTTAAAATTCTTAAGGTAATAGATATTACGGACTATTTTCTTTTTTTTTACAAAACTTTCAGTTCAAATGAAAAGTGGTGTACATTTTTCCAAATGTTTAGTATGCTTGATAATAGATGAGATAAATTATTAATAAGCTTTAGTAATAATAGATGTATATTCGAACTTCATAATTCATCTAAAATAAATAAAAACATAAATATTATGTTAGGGTAGGTCGTACACATAAATAAATACAAATATGCGAATATATTTTTCTTATTTCTTAGAACCTAAAGATTTCGTTAGCAATAATATAACATTATAACTGAATATTTTCAATATTCATTAAATACAACATAAAATAAAAATGGCATGCAAACCAATATACTTACTTTAAATCTAAATAATTTCATCACATCCGGTAGTAAAAATTAAAATCTTTAAAAATGTTTTATTGTTTTTCATAAGTCATTTGCATAATAATATTTAAATGAACACTTTTTTTTTACTATAGCTTAAAATATATTTAAAAAAGTTGTTTTTAATTATGAAAATGAAATCGCTGATATCAAATTTATATTTAACCATTTGCATATTATCTTTGAGATTAAAAATAAAATGTGGGTGTTTACTTTTAATTTATATTTATGTATTCATGTGTATTTTATAATATGCTTTATGTCTACATACTACATTATATACTTAATACCCGATTATATAATTTAATAAGAAATAATTATTTTTTTTATTTATTATTAAAGCGTATTTATTGGTAGGCAGAAACTTAATAACTTTTCAAAATGCTGTACACTTATAAGTGCTAACAATCTTAACATTTGTACTTTGGTTTTTGATTGGTATTTGGTAATTTAATTTAATGTAGCACACATAAAAAATAATAATCCATAATAAAACTGTTTTTAACATAATAAAATAATTATTAAAACCAAAGTTATTGGTATTTTTAATGCATGTTGACTATCGTGTTTTTAGAACGTACGATAAGAGAATTTCTTAAAATTTACAAACTTTTTCTAAACATTGCTATATTAAGTAAACAAAATTTAGTTTTTATTATTGAAGTCACACAATTGTTAACGTAATCAATAAAGTAATTTATATAAATATATGTTGGAAATAGGTTAACTCAAGTTAACTCAACTATGTACCTACTTATGTTGTTACAAAATATAGGCAGGTAATTATAATTATCTTAAAAATGTAACAATTTTAAAATAGTTTTATTTTAACTCTATTAAATATGGGTAATTTAACATTATACAAATGTGTTAGGTTAATTACATTATACGTTTTTATTCATAATATTCTACAAATTATACAGTAAACTTGAAGCGTTGCAATTGTAGTAGGTACCAAATTGTGTAATAAGTATAATCTAAATTTTAAATTAAAAATTGTTATCAACAATATTTAGGTATTTTCAAATTAAAATTTCCATTGAAACCTATATAACTATGTATCATATTATTTACATAATATGTTTTATTTTTCATCTTGTATGACTTGAGGATGTCAAAGCACTATTTGTTTCTCTCTCTAGCCCACACACAACATAGTAAATTTACATTTAACAGAACCAATTTTGTTTTGCTAATTTTAGTATTAGAGAGAATTTACCTATTAGCAAACTTTAAGTTGAGAACATTACCTATGTCATTATGTTAGTTTTTTTTCAATATTTTAATTTGTATGTAAGTTTTGAACGTGTAAGATATTATAGTTTAAAATTGCTTATAAATCCAATTTAAATTAAAATATTGAAAAAATGACAACATAATGACACAAGTAATGTTCTTAGCTTAAAATTTTATAAGTAAATTCATTCTAATATTAAAAGTAACAACACGAAAATTGATTCTACTGAACGTAAATTTTCTATGTTGCGCGTGGGTCTGCGAAAGAAAATAAATAGTGTTTTGACATGCTTTTGGTATTTTTTTTTGTTTTTTGTTTTAGTAAAAAGTATATAATTACCTAGTAAATTTACAAATTACGAATAAAACATATGTTATGTAATGTACCTATCGATAAGATACAAGTTATGCATCGTCACATGTATCTGTGTAAATTATTTATATCATACATCTTAAAAAATGGAAAACTATAAAAACCATTTAAATGTTGAATATTAATAAAATACAATATTCTTTATAATCATATAAATTTGGACATTTTTAGACCATATAATTGGGTACTAATCGTAAAATATTATAATATATTTTATTGAAATATTATTATTATTTTATTAAAATATTATATCGATGCACCAAAAAGAAAAAAAACTTGGTCTAGGTTCAAGTGTTTAGACGAGTAGAAAATATCGGTAAAAAAAAACCCCAAAAACTATGGGTAAAATTGCGAAAAAAAAATCATTTAATCGTTCGCATCACATACCTAGGATTTCGTCGACGACGATCCTGTAGAGACTTCTTCTACGACGAATAATATGATAGTAATATATTTTTATTATTATGTCCGGAACGGCGCAAAACTCGCGTACGACAGCGGCAACTGCGACGATGACGAGACGACAACGGCACGCGGTTGCAAACGACGTCCGCTTGAACTGCCGTCGCGGCGACGGATTTCCAAGCTTTTGGCGGCCCATGCGGGATCGTCGTCCGAGTCCCGTCACTCCGAGGGGTGGGGGAGTATGACCAACTGTCTGCGGCGAATAACCGTGCACGCCGCCGCCGTCGGAGGGAGCATTGTGGCGCGACCGCCGCGACGGCGGCCGAATGATAGACATAAAATTGTTAATATTATGTGCATCATAATATTATTATTTTAATATATTATCATCATCGTTACGAGTGTTGGCGGCGGTGTGGAACCGAGGCAATTATTTTTCTTCCGTATTCACTATTTGTTTCGTCATTATCATATCATGATTATATATACGATAGGTGCGACTGTGACACGATATTATTATATATCGTCCGATTGCCGTTTGAGATGCCGACTTGAAGCCCCGACGGTCCGGTTAGGTGAGGTTAGGGTTCTGACTTGGCCTTATTTAAAATAAAATAAATTAGTTATATATATATATATTATTAATTTATCATTTAGTTACCGGTATTTTATACATAGGCAATACTACTAATACCATACTACCTACTATATTTTTAGAATTCATAATATTATATGTGATGATATATAAAAATCGTGATTAAGAAAATATAAATTGTTATGATTAATATTTATTACTATCTATATGCACGCGAGGTGCAAATAGTAAACTGTAAACCATTAAACTTAAAAATAAGTAAAAACACTCAACAATTTTACCAGCGTTTTGGCACCTGTGCACCTAATTGCACCTGTCACCGCCTCTCAATATTAAACAATCAAACACAGATATTATACTTTTTCAGTACATTTGTAGAATTTTCAAATAATTTTGTAAAACTGTCTGTATTAAAAAAAAAAAAAAAAAAAAACAGAAAAAAGGAGGAAATAGATATATTTGTTTTGCTGTACAAATATAGCTAGGTGTTGGGCGTATGGTGTACTTCATCGTTGAGTAAGTCGTTGTAATATATGTTTTAAATTTGAATTAAATGATAAATCATTATTAATGAAAAACGAGTCTGAGCGAAGACGGTCTGTCAGTACATATTACTAATAATACTTATATTTTATGATATAGTTAATTGTATTACTATTTAAGTAATTTATTTTACTAATAGTAATATGGTAGATCGAGTTAATTTTTGCCGAAAACATTGTGTTTGAATAAGTCATTATGTGTCGGTATAACAAACAATAATATACATTAAAAGTTTCAACTTTTCGAGTTCCCAAAAATAATATTTTTAAATCACACAATGTAACTTAAATCGTTATTTTTCGTTTTAATATTGTTTATTGTATATTTGATATTTTTAATTGGTATATGAACAATTTATATGGAATCTTATATTAAATTTTCAAGGTTTTTGACCGAGTAAAAATAATGTTGATTCTTTATTATACTTTTGTATAAAAATTCGTAATTAACTACATTACCATTTCTGTATTGAATTGCATGAAAAGGCGCCTGGGAAATAGGTCACTAAAATGTTACATTTAAAACAGGTAAACACGGTAATTGGGTCACTATTTTAAACGATTTTTTTATTATTAAATCCGGTAAGCAGAAGTGTATATTAAAATTAGAATCATAGGACTATTAAAAGCCAGGAAACGAACTTTAATTCGAAATAATTATATTCTTTTTGCGTACATGCTCTTTTTGTGTCTTTATTTGAATTTTGAAAATCAATTTAAATTTTAAGCCTATTGATAAAACGTAGGTTAAACCAATTCTATTATTTGAGGCACGTTTCAAGCTAAATAGGCGAATTATACCATATTCTATTTAGTATTTTTTTTTTTTTTAATAATAAACAAAATAATGTGTCATATGGTCTAGGCGATTGTTGATCGGTATTCGAGTAATGACATCCATTGTATCACGTATCTTTAAAATATAATATAATATTTGAAAAATGTACACGTATAATTTATACAGTGTATGTACGTATTATATGTTAATTTGTGGGTGGAAGGTGGAACATATATAGGTTTGCCACGCTACAATTTGTTCCTTTTAAAAGTTTAGGCTCATATTTAAAATTACCGTGTGTATTTGTGACTAAGAAGTATAGCAGACATTAGGTGTATAATATAATTTATATATATATAAGGAGTAAACTACTATACGAAGGGTATATACAAAATAAGTTCCGTTACTATTATGTTAAATAAAATATATGTATAATTTGACAAGAGTCAGAAGCATTAATTTGTTAAGTTTAGGTATTCAAAGAAATATTGTTTTTAAACGCAATAATGTTATTAACTTAAACATATCTTTTAGTTTGAAAAATCAAAACTCTAAACTAGGATTTACTTTTTAAGTATAATTAACTTTAAGCTAGCTCAGGGGTTTTCAACCTTTCTGGGTTCACGGCTCGTCTGATTTTGAAAATATAAACAGTCCCCATACAAATAACGATAATATTAAAATAAATAAATTTTTATTTTCTGCCGTGGACGCGACTTAATAATATAATAATCAAGGATGCCCGTGGGAGCCGCGACGCAAAGGTTGAAAACCCATGCTCGCTGCTAGTTAATAATTCAATTTATTACATTTTTATTTTGTCTAATTTTGTTGATTCGTGACATATTAATAATGCTCCAAACCATTATGTCAACGTTTACATCATTTTCCAATTTAACTGAGGGCATCAATGTCCTAATATATTTTATATTAAATTTATATATATTTAATAATTATATATTATTATATTTAATGATTATATATTATGTTTAAGCATGCAAAGATTCTTGGTTTAATTAAATTTTTTTAATTTTTAATTTGTGGTGGTGTCATAATTTAAGAATGAATTTTTTTTTTCATTTAAACCTAAATAGCCAACATCAATATTGAACAATAAAACTAATTAAATAATTTCTTAAAATTGTCTAAGCTTAAACTTACCAATTCTCAATGTATTGTTATTTTATAATATCTCAATGGATACGAAGCTATGAAAAAAGTACTTAACGTCAAGATTATTTCGCTTTTAATTATGGAAGCAAGTTTATTGGACTGCAAACAAAAAGTTTTGTGAAATAATACAGTATTTTTGTTGTATAATGATGAATTGACAACATTTAAAAATTATTTAAGTTTTATATTGCATAAATTGTATTAATAATGAGATTTACGCGATAATAATTTCAAAAATTTTCCACGTACATATAATATTGTATATGTTTTAATGTTTAAATTCTTCCCAGTTTCGTACAGTCAGTATTTGGGTTTCGCGTGACTAATCAAATAATTTACTCAATATAGTCTAGAATTTAATTTTACAAGAGATAAGTCGAAATTATTTATTTTTCTTCAAAATTCCGACCACGCCGTTTATTTACATCTTCATAAACATCATAAACGTGACATGAGTATACAATATACAATAGGACTCTAAGTATTTTAATTCATATTTTACGTATGGGACGGTAGACACGAGAATTCTGCGTTAATATTATACGTTTTGTCTATGAAGTTTTCAGTTTTTACTCGATTTATCTCAAACAACGATCTTTTAACTTCCGTATATACACTGAACAAGTTAAATGCATCCATCGTGAAATATGATACGCAGATGAATACTTCGCTATAGTAGATACCTCCATTTATACACGTGGGAAACATAATTTTTCTCCGCAGAATGTTTTAATAATATTTGTATCTTACTAACACTGAATTTTTATAATAAATAGGTAGGTACTAACGTCCAACGTGTTTTGCTGCGGTTGATGTGGATTTTACTTCGATTAACTCGACTTCTACCAGGTACTTTGCATACATGAATATGTTCACTAAAATTTCCACCTCAAATATTCAAAACTGTATGTTGTATTTTAAGTAAAATTTAGTTAAGTATAAATATGTGACAAACGTCCAGTTTTTTATACCATTTACTATTTGTGTTATGCTGATAATTGTCAACGTGTACTTAATTTATATTAGTTATTTGATACATTTTAATGTCTATTATGTGTATGAATGTTACTAATGACAAGCTATACTATTAATATTGGTCATATTTTGTTGTCTATTTAATTTAAGTTAAAATATATTAAAGTATATATTGATATATCTATCGTATTACAATTAAATTATGTTCTTGAAGTTTTCAACAAAATATTAATAAAACCTGATTATAATAGTTCTAAATTATAATAAAAATATACCGCCAAAAATTCTTATTTGATAACTTCATTATTAACTTGCAACAAAAATACAAATAAAATAAAATACAATAAACAACAAATACATTTTTTATAAGTAACATTTTCAATTTCTATAAGCTTGTCATTATTCTCTTGTAAACTAGCATAATATTATTATTATTTTTTAATATTTTATTTAATAATCAGTATAATTAAAACAGTATTATATATTAAGCCGAACGTGATTCTTATATTACATTTTAAATATTGTAGAAATAATATAATATTCATATACATCATATTATAATAAATAATTAGTTTACTAAAACAGATCTGATTATCTAAAGTTACATTTGAATGTTGAACAATTTCGTTTGATATACATTATACTTACACTTATGCAACAATATTACCTTCATCCATGTACGGATATACGGGGTGTGTCGATAGCAGCAATATAATATTATAATTACTGACGGTGAATTGTTTAATATTGTTCAATACATCTTTTATGCTTCTACAAATAGCATGCTATACACCTATCAAGTAGTGTACAAATATGTAGAATACGTAGATATTACGAAATACCTACTACCTACCTACATAAATTTTCAAAATTCGATAAATTATAAATACTAACTACACCAATATTATTAAAATTTTAAAAATGGTTTTAATTGTAATCTATGTTGAACTTTGTCTTAATTCTTTCATTTTACTTAGAACCAATGTTCAATTTACATTTTCAGTTGATTTTATTTAGTAAAACATATTAAATGAAACATTTAAAATGCATTATGCCGTTGTCGTAATTTAAAACCTTATGCTATATAATGTTATAAAGAGAAAAACTTATTTTAAAAATAATAATTATAGGTACAAAAACAATATTTAAATATCAAGAAAAAAAGATTTGTGAATATATTATTTTAGTTATTTCAATCACTAGACGGTTCAATAGTCACTTGATTATGATACGTTTAAATAATGAAAATTTTTCTAAATTCATATCATGGCAAATAATTCATATTTTCAACAAATGTTGTAACAAATTAAGAAATTGTTAATAATATAGGTCGATCCCAGAAGTACTATAATACCAGGAGAAATTTTTTCCACAAAAATTTAAAAAGTCAGTTTAACATTCAAACCATTCTATGAAATATTAATGGTATATCATATAATAAACTCATAAAACAGATACATTTGATCTGACCTAGAGATGTAAGCTTGAACATTTTTTTTCCATTGAAATTTAATATTTAATATATTTTTTTTAGCATAATTAACTTTTGAGGTTACACGGTGGGTACAATCATACGGTTGGTTTATATCGTAACAAATATAGCTTCAAACAAAACACTTAGATTTAAAAAAAAATTATAATAATAATCTTGTTATAATTAATTTTTAAATTTTTATTATTTAACTAAGAACTAAATGATCATGAAAATGAACTAAAATTAAAATATATACCTATATGTTATATAATAAAATATAGTATTTATTAAATATCAATTTTAAATAGTTGTGACTAGTATGGTATTATGTTAAAATAAAGTACAATATAATTTATAATAACTACTCATAAAAGTAGTAAGCATAAAATTTTGGAAATAACTCAAACAATAAATAACAAAAAAATGGTAAAAAGTCAATAAATGAAATAAAATGTTTATACTAACACTCAACATTCATACTGAAATAAAAAATACGATTTTTTTTAACAATAGAAAAAATGCACATTTATTACAGAGATAAATGTATTTGTATTTCTTATATTATGTTCTATATTTAAAAATCTAAAATGATATTTAAATGGGTAAATTGTAATACAAATAATTACATGGTTTTAAATATAATTATGCAGGTTAAACATACTATTACTATAATATAATATCAGGGGATTTCTTTGATAAGAAGTCAATATGAGAAATTATAAAATTCACTAAATTACTAATCTTAATCATTAGACCAAGTAGCGACACCGTGTATTTCTCAAACATTGAAACATAACGAAACATTAGGTATGACATTAGAAGTTGCATAGCCGAATATATGTTGTGCTGTCGTTCACAGGTCTTAAATTTAGAAACTTATGGTGAGAAAAAATTATATAGGATTCTGTTTCAAGATAAATCAATTGGGATGTATTGATTTTAATAATTACAACAAAGCAAGAAATATATTTCTGCTAATATTTGAATGTGTAAAAATTGTGAATTTACAGATTATATGATGCTAGTTGATTTGTAAATACCATCTAACGATTGAAAATTTGAATACGTTATCATAAACATGTACGTAAGCAATGTTATCATAAGAATCATAAAGTTGCTGTTGGCGTGACGAATATTTTTTCATATTTAATTTTCAAAATGTAACGGCCAATAGTATATAAGTGTATATAACTAAACCTATAAGTACATTTCTCTTATTTTATTTTAATTTTAATTTGGTTATTATATTATTTTCTCTAGTTATGAAATGGAATCAATAAAAAGTTTAGATCATGCTCTAAAGTGCAAAAGAGATGTAAAATGCATATTTAAAAAAAAAAGATTATTATAATTTATTTTTGGCAAGTTTACAAAAAAACTTCATATTTAAAGATGAGTACGATAGTTGAATAACTATTGCAAATACTTGAAATGCTCTATCGTGATGTTTTAAAATATATTGGATTCATTGGAAAGAAATAAGTTTCAATTACTATATAATTATATTATGCCTTTATGACATAATATGGGCGTAATTCAGTAGGTATGGAGTGGCAGTTTTTTTTTAATAAGTCTAATTTAACATATTTTTTTTAAAGCACACTTTGATTATGAATATTTTTTTTATGTTATAACTTATAACTTTAAAAATAAATAGGTACGAGGTACCTACATCATTATATTAATTTTTATTAGTTTTTTGGGATTAAAAATTCTCACAGGCACTAGTAATCTCCGTTTCTACTACAACATATGCCTATCTACTAATATGGTTAATTAATTTTTGTTGTATTTTAAAATGTAGATATTTTTCTATAGGTTGAAGTAGCAACTGATATGCGACCGTAGCGTAATCGTTTAATCGTCAGATTTTTTGATATTCGGTGCCATTAAATTTACAGTATTATTTACATATACATATAGATGTTGCAATCGATTAAGTACTACAATATTTTTAATAAATAATAACTATCGATACGACTATACCTAAAATTCAATATTAAATATAGAGGTAGCCATCTTTAATTAATGTAATATTGTATTTCCACAACTATAAATGTATAAACGTAAAAGTTATTTTATGGTACTTAACTCCATTGGATTAAAGTATAAGTGTTAAGTATATTATTATCAAAAGTTTATAAATCTAGGATCACATTTACTTCCAAGTTCCAAGCTATAAACTTGTAACAATATGTTACTATATGTTGATATAATTGTATACAAAAAGTTATTAGAACTGATGGGTCTCTTCTATGTGTAATCCCCCAACTATTATGTTACTATAATATAATAGTCAATAACTGTAAGTGCCGTATTCATGATTACAGAATACCGTAACTATATCTATATTATTTTCTGTCTATATTATGAGTGGCGTATAGCTACTTCTTAAGTGATGCCTTTGTACATAATATATCTAATATTATTTTACAAACTAAGCTTTGGAGTAGGAATTAAATATTTATTTGAGACATTTATATAGATAATTGGTTTCAAATATCGATGAAAATAAATAATATTATATTATACATGGTAAATAATATAGGTATATTATACCATTGACGCAATGGAAGACAATACACTGCTGTCCGCTATATGCAATAGGTACAAAATAGGTAATATATTATCTATCTGTGTATATAGTAAATAATATCGATTGTTTAAATTTGTTTAATATTATTATAATCACAAGTATTATTATTTAAATAGGTTTATGCAAAAACGTACTTTGAAGTGAAAGCCTTTCAGGCCTATTACTTTTAATTTTACTTCTATTTTACAAAACCATGTTTCACATGTACCAAACACTGGATATACGATATTTTAATAATTTTATAATATCGCCGTCTGGGGACCGTACACAACGACTAAGTCAACGTTGTCTCCGCGGTTCCCGCACGGCACGTAGCACTCTTATAATATATACAATTTATCGTGCATTTTCGAGCGGATCTCTTTTTAACACTAAAATAAATCATACCTCAGTTTTAGCCTGAACACTTTGTTGTGACACGTCTGTACCGATCCAAACACCACGTGGTATGACAAACAGCTGAGAATGTTGCCAAATGATCGCCGTATTTCCATTTGTCAATGACAAGCGCGATCCATGAAAAGTCTGAAATGCAGTTGTAGTTGGCCATTCACAGTGTTGGTAAAATATTCGAATACTCATAACACATCTTATTTGCGAACTCGTGCTAATGAGTGACTTAAACTCTTATTAACTTAAATATACCTTACAAATATTCGGCAGTAAATACAGAATCGTATTAAGAGGAGGGGAGGGGGATAATGATGGCGTTTGCTTCATGGCGCCATAGCTTTTCAAAACTATGGAGCGCCCGACTCGATATAAAACTCAAAATAAAATTAATTTTGTATATTATGAATTATGATTGTTATTCTATAGTAGGTTATTGTTTGGTAATTTGAAGACCATAAGCGCAACCCAGTAATGTGTACTTAGAAAAAAAGTCAGGAGAATCTTTTTTAGTTGAGGTAAAATGTTGAAATTTAAGTATGAATTAAATAAGATTGAAAAAAAAATTAACCCCTATAGGTAAGGCTTTAATAAGAACCCACACTTAATACGTCTCTGAGTAATTATCAAATAACGTACATCTACTTGATCATATTAAATGAAAATTATTAATTTGTATTTCGTTATTGTGTATACCGTATACTGTATAATAGTGTATTTGTAATTCATCTATTGCGTTTTTTGAATACTTGTTTTGCCAACAGTTTATATAAGTATGACGTATATTTTACCGATAATATGGATGGGAAAAATAATTGATAATAAATCTAATTTAAATAATTTGGAAACCAATCAAGGCCGACATGATTATTATACTGTATAATATGCACTTATTATAATGTTTGTTATGTTCATGTGCGCTGTTCTGGTAGTAATGCCAATTAAACAATATACAATTCATGTCGGAAGTGAAATGTCCAAGTATGATTATTATTATTCAGAATACATATATTACGTTTTAATATATTATTTTATTTATATTTTCCAGTTATATAACTTACCTACTGAACTCATATAACTGTGTCAATGCCGTCACTTAAATGCATTGGGACTTAAGTGCTAATTGTTCGGCTACTAATTTATGTTATAAAAGAACTCTCAATCAAACGTTAATTTAAATGCCAATTGCACCTTCCCTTAATTACGTACATAGATTACTATTTGACGAAAAACCTCATGAACCAAACACACTTATTTACGTAGTATAAATTAGATAATTTAATTTATCAATATATTACGCTTATACGTCTTATCTGTATACCCTCTATTCCCTCATACCTATTGATAATTTGTCACTGTCACAACACCATTGTCCTGTTTTGTAGAAAATTGAAAATTAATACGATACATCAAAAAGAAAAAGAATTGAAATTGAAACCAATTCAAAATTAAGTAATACGTGAAATAATGCTTTAATATAAAAGACCAACAAACACCAAATAGTTCATTACTTCTACAAAAAAACTGACTGTCATTTCTCAAGGTAATCAATAATCAATAAACAATAATCATAAAATCATATGGCAAATTGCATATTAGTAAAAACATGGTTTAATTTTTTATGGTAAATTATAAAAAAATATTGTTGAAATATAATATAATTATCATTTAAAGTTATTATTTTTTAATGGGTTTATTTTATTTTATTGATTCAAAAATTGAATTATGAAGTAAAAGTTAATATAAATATATAAACTGATATAAAATAATTATAATTATTTAATATTATAATCTTATTTAGACATTCAGTACAATGTTTGAATATGAACACTTATACAATTACTGTAACTATGGGCATGGAGAAATATATTATTTGATAATGACAACGAAATGAACGAGCGGTTTTTATTTTAAAGATGATTTTTCTAATATAAATTTCTAATAATTAATGTTTGTCACCTATAATTTATCAGAAAAAATAAACAGTTACATTTTTAGTATCATATCTATATAATGAGATTATAAACTATTATTATTTTAATATAATTTGTTTCATTCTCAAGTTCCATATTTTCCAAATATTTTTCTCATCCACTACTCCAAACTACAACATATCAATAATAATAAACAAATATATGCAATTGCATTATAATATTAAAAAAAAACTGTTCAAAAATTAATTAAATAGTAAATACCACAAGGTACAAACTTATTCAACGTATCTTTTTAAACGATTCAGACGTTGATAATCATAGTTTAACGATTGATGGGAGCAGTAAACTTTATTCAATGATCATAATGAAAAAAAATAGTAGAAATATGATAACTTAACTTGTCCTTTCAAAAATAATAATAATAATGATTGACTCTTAGTAATTAACCAACAGTTAAAAAGCGTTATACCAAATAGTATATTAAAAATAATAGATTATACCCCATGACTAAATATTTAAATTGTACTCACTCGAATACATTTTCCAACTGTAATCACAGCTATAATTTTATACAAAACATATCATGGTTATATGTTAACTATTTATAATTTCCATAAAAAATGTGTAAGATTGATTAAGAGGATGTCAGTATATTATTTTTTTTCCTTCATTAGAACTACGAGCATCATGATAGTACATTATGGTACAGCAGAACCTGTAATAGTGTGTTGTTAGATTAAATTAATGTGAATTGAATCATTATTAAATTTAAAGATAAGAACATTATATGTAGGCTGTGTTCGTATGTTGGCTTTATACGATACTTTAATTTTTATCCAATTTATCAATGCCTATGTAATATATTACAAATAAAAAATTATCATTATAACACAGATAAATTTAAAAATTGTATGTCGAATATAAACTAAAAGAGAATACTACACCCCCACGGGTCTGTTTAGAGTATATTTGTTCAGTCCCCTAATAAAAACAATTTTAACTGTGTTCTTACATATTATCTGACATAACCTGATCTTTATATTATATTAATTACACACTTAATAACTCGAATGTAATAAATTATAATATTATTTATGTCTAAAAAAATATATATATATCAACATTGAAATAATGAACATACTTTCACGATATATAAAACACTAAGTCAGATGGCTAAATAATATCGCGTGCAGCATTGTTCATGTGTATAATTGTATAATAATAATTCTTCACAAGTACCAAGTCCCTACTTTCATGTACCTATAGTACCAACCTACTTACGTTTATCGCATAAGTTTTGATATATTTTCGCAGACATGAAATAATCAACATATTATGTATGAAAAGCCCGATTGGGTAGTTTCGGTCTTTCGAGAAATATTTTTCTACTGGCCCGTAATTTGCTATAGTATCCCATATTGGTCAAATTTTGATATTAATAAGTTATAATGATTTTATCACATTTGTTGACAAAATAGGAAATAAGGTATTACTTTGTTTAATGTTAAATTTACATAGATTATTCGAGTCTTACTAGCCCAACATTTTAACGGCCTTTCGAGATTATCTCGAATGCTCGACTGGCCTATCCGGGCCTATCTGAGTATACTAATGAACGACGTTTTGAAAAATGTAATGTCATTTTAGATTCTGAGCTGAGCTAGGAATGTATTGATTTTACAATGATGTGGGTTTTTTTTTTCTTTTTTTGTATCTGTCACCACGTTTAAGGGTAATAAAAGTGCTCCGATTGTCTTCATCGGTATCTTTTCCGGTAGAAAAGTAAATCTAGTTGGTAATTTGGAGGGGGGGGAGAGAGCTAAAAGTAAAAAATTCCCAATAGTTTTTAAACGCATCGGAAAAAAAATGAGGAAAAACGGGAATTTTTCGCAAAACAAATTTTTGACAAAATAGATTTTGATTTTTGGTATAACAAAAGAAATAACGACCATTGATACATAACATTTTTACTAAATATTTATATAAGTATTTTCTATACACCATAAAATGATCAATATATTTTGACTTTTTATAAGCTATTTATAGGCCTAAAACATTTTTGGGTTTTTTAAATTTTTTTTATTATTGTCGATAAAAAATTTTTTAATCGGTCAAAAAACTTGAAAATTTAATGCAAGGTTTTTCATAACTTATTGTAAGTGAAAATTAAAAAAAAGTTGAGCTTAAATTTTAAATACTTTTTTATAAGCGTTTAAAATTGAAATTTCGATAATATACAGAAAAAATACGAAAATTTACAGTTTTTTTTTCGATTAGAAAATTCATAAAAAATTTTCTATTTAAATCTAAGATTAAAATTTTAAAAACACAAGACTCTCTATAAGTTTTTATACTTTTCTAAAAAAAAAAATTTACCGGAAAGTTGAACTAATTTTTTATGTGCGTTTAATATTAGACATTGGATATTCTCCCGCGAACTACCGATTTCTCAGGTATGATTTTCTTATTTGGATATAATTCAAAAAGGAATAACCGTAAACATTTAAAATTTTCACCAAATGTTTAATTTATCATTTTCTATACACCAAAAAATTTTAAAAATATTTTGACAATTTTTGAGCTGATTGTAGTCTTAAGAAATTTTCGATTTTTTAACCTTTTTTCTTTTCTATAAATGTTGATAAAAAAATGTTTGTTGGATCAAAAGGCTTGAAAATTGAATATAAGATTTCTCATAAGTATTTATAATAGTATTTCAAAAATATTAAAAATACATAAGTACACTTTTTTTATAAGCATTTAAAGTTCATATTTTGACCAAAATTCATCAAAATCTCGAATGTTTGCAAATTATTTTATAGTTAGAAATGTATAAAGTGTTCAATTTCTATAGCTAAGGATTAAAAATTTAAAACAAGCTTTTTTGTAAGTAGTTAATGTTATAATCACCAATAGTTCTACAAAAATAAATTTATATGGTTGATTTTTATAGACATTTTAAATTTAAATTTGATATTTAAATGAAGAATAACGTTGTTAGTTATTTCATTTTAATTAAAACATATTTTTCATGGGTGCTTGAAACTTTTAAGGTATATTATTATATTTTATACATTTAATTAAATTTTCAAATGCAATGTTTTCTCCAAAAATTAATTCATCCTACCGTACTATTAATAGAAAAATTAATTATTTTAATAGCAAAGCATATCATAAAATACACTGTTATGCAGTTTGATAAACCTTTTTCGCTCAGAATCGTTTTTCGTATACTTAACAATATCGCATTATAATATTTTGTAAATATGCTACTAAATCTAGAAATAATCATTATGATTATAGTCTATAATACAAGTTTATTGATTTGAAATCCAGCCTGCATTATATTTCAGTATACTGGCTACTATAAATTGAAAAAAAAAATAACAATATTATTATTATTTATTTACTGTATAACAAACAATTAATATTTAAAATCGCTCATTACATCTTTAGTACTCGTCCTTGACAGTCATTATAATATATTATCTAATATATTCGTAAAAGAAAATAAAACAGTTTGTTTTTTTTTTTTTCACGCCGTTTCGTATATGAACGTTCAACTCTCGTCAAATACTACCGATTTAGGTAATGCGCCCATTGTAATAATGCCTACTTTTGCAGCCGAGACGAACGTGCTCGTGAAAACAGGAAAACGTGTGCTGCGTTACCGTCCAGTGATCGACGACCGTCGGTCAATCGTGGACACATTGGACTTGGCAGTTGGGCGTACGCTGCAGCCGCTCGTTCGTAAACTGGGCCAAGCACAATCTTTCGGTTCGGCGCCCCGACTCGGTACTCGGGCGTTCTCGTGCGTCATCATCACTTCGCGACCGCCGCCGCCGCCGCCGCCGCCGAGTCTCCCGGTCGACGAGGACGCGTTCCCGGCGAGGTCGTCCTCGGTAGACGGTATGGTTTTGCGGGCAGCAGGCGATCGTGGAATTCCCCAGGCAATTGCTGAAGGGTGGCCGCCGTTTATCGGGCAAGAACTACAGTCGACGACCGAGCCAAGCGTAGCTGTTGAGATTGACCCGCCCGCAGTTCCGGCAGCCGACCCGAGACCGCGGTCGGGCGCGACACGCAAGTCGGCGTGGAAAAGATCCAAGCGATTTGTCTGGAACAGAATGGTGAACGTCGCGCGCAGAATCTGTTTCTGCGGAGTGATTGTCCACGTGGAATAGTCTGATTTTCGTCGTGCTTGAAAATAAAATTCATTATAATAGTGTTGCTATTATATTATTCAGTAAACATTTCTGAGAGTGTATACCTACTGTATTTTATTTATTTATTTATTTTTTTCTGTAATATAACGCTTTTGCGGAACCGACAGCTAGACGCCTGCTCCTTCTGGACATACGCACACTGCACTGCATTTCCATCGAGTAGCTTTAAAGAGAAGTTGCTCCAAATGCAGTTTTAAAAACATTTAAGACACAAATGCACACTTTTTTTTTATAAGCATTCAAAGTTTAAACTTTGACCAAATTCATTAAAATCTCGAATGTTTGCAAATTATCTAGTAGTTAAAAATGTATAAAATGATCAGTTTTTATAGCCAAAGATTGAAAATTTAAAACAAGGTTTTTCGTAATTATTTAATAGTGTAACCAAAAAAATATAAAAAAAAAAAAAATAATTTTTTATAGATATTTAAAGTTCAAATTTGGACGAAATTAGATATTTAAATGAAGAATAACAATGCTATTTATTTCGTTGTATTTTAAAAATATGTTTCATGAGTACTTGGAACTTTTAAAGTATATTATTATAATTTTTACACTCAATTAAATTTTCAAATGCAAAGTTTTCTGCAATAATTAATTCAACCTGCCGTATTATTAATAGTGAAATGAATTATTTTTAATAGCAATAATATCATAAATACACTTAGTTATGTAGGCTAACAGACCGTCTTAGCTCAAAATCGTTTTTCGTGTACAGTGATTTATATCATTAAATATGAATTTAACACATCCACGAAAATCACTCATCTACAGCAGACTGTACATCAGAGCGGTACCCACTTGCCGGCCTTTTTTGCTTTGTTAATTCGTGTGCTGGTTTTGCTTTATAAATCTCGTTTAAATGGCAAAGACAATAATGTAATTTTTATCCTACTAACCCTTCGAAGAGCAACCACAGAATAAATTTAATTTAATCCATTCTGCGAAGCAACGCCGTAGAAATACGATCGACAAAAGAAATGTCGCGAATTATGACGCTTCGGTATATATGTGTGCGTCATAAATATACGAATGTGCTATGTTAACCATTACTATGCATTTATGATATATTTCGCACATCACATTTTTCAGTTATCAAATACTGAACTACTGAACGAAGTGTCTGAAGTTGTGTTGTGTGCTGCCATCTGTTATCTTCAAAAGATCAAACACAACCGATTTAAGTTTTTTACAATAAAAACGTACAATAAAATATACAATTGTCGATTTATCTCGTACTTATGGGAGCACATCTATATTGTATATAGCTTTATTATGTTTTTTTATCTTTTTCTACCACGGCCTTAGATAATCTTGTAAGACCATGGCCCGTGTTTTCTATCAAACCGTTATCAATATAAAACGTATATACCTGCAGATAATATTTTGTTTACTGTAGATGAATTATTTATGTGTTACAATTTTTTTCTATAACAATTTCTAAAAATTTTCTAGTTACTTGTTGAACGGATTTAATAACATTTGCACAGTTTTGTAAAGCGTTTAGAAAATTAACAAATCTGACTAAAAATATATATATATATAAATTTTTTTTTTTGTTATATTTTCTCATTATTTGTTATACTTTTTACCACATTTACATTGTCTTAAACGATATAAATCATAATATTTTATTACCTATTTAAATGATATACTTTTCGGTTCACTACCCGTTACGTTAAACAGTCAAACAATTCCAACGACAAATGAAATGAAATATCTATATCTAACTCTAGATAAACGCCTAATCTGGAGCTCACACATAAAACTTAAACGTAAAACAATTAACTTTAGATTCCACCTCCTAAGCCCCCCTATTGAAATTTAAACTATCTCTATCCAATATACTAGCTATGTTATACAAATCAATAATTTGACCAGTTGGGACATTTAGCACACAGTTATGAGGTTCTGCAAAGCCCTCTAACACTAAAATGCTTCACACATTTCAATATACGTATTTGCTTACGACAAATAACAACCTCTCCTTAGTATTTCACAAAAAAAAAAAATCTTCACAAAAATCTAAAAATGACTATCCTTAATCAATTAGCTAAATCGTATTATTTTAAATTCCATCATCCATCTCACTTTTCGGTAACGTACAGAGAAGACTTAAAAGACAGATGCCAGAGATCTACTTAGATAAAAAAAATTTAAAAAAATATTACCTAAAAAGTACCAGGTGGGTGGTATATTGGCATTGCTGAGTGCCTGGCAATAAACATTAATTTTTTTTATTATCTAATATGTTTGTGGTAACTAATTTACTTAATTATACTTTGTAACTGTATAAGTTGTAAATATTTTTTAACCAAGCAAAAAAAAAAGATTTATAATTTAACTTATTTTTATTTTTATCTACTATAAATATAATCTGTCGTTCGTCGAGTTATTCACTTAAATTTGTTTTATCTATTTTTTTGTTTACTTCCTAATTAGTATCGTATTTTTAGCCAACTTCACGCCTTCATCATTTTTATCGTCTTTTTTTCTTGGTCAATTTTCAGTACATAGTCAATAGATCTACAATACAACGCATGTATATAATATTATGTGTATTAAATATCACATAATATACATACATATAAGGTAACAGACAAGTATATTTTCGGAGTTTTTCTAAATTAACAAATGACTTACATTTAGTATTTTAAATGTGTATTGATAGTTAATACTCGTCTCTGCTAATGATCTGCAATAACCGAAAAATTGTGATGGAGTTAAGATTTATAGCGGTCCGGTCCACTCGATAATTTATCAGCGACCGTAGTCAACAGCACAAATTAAGAGCTATATACTAGTTGCAGATATATAGTTTGGGTCATTATTTTAACATAACAACTGCGGACACGGGTTTCGTTATCAACATACTAATTGCGGACATCAAGCTTGTGGGTTGTGGACGTGATCTGTAAAAAGTGATATATGAATTACGGACACAAATATTTCCCTTCATCACTTTTTCAGCACTTAGGATAAGCTACCAAGGAAAGATAGGTAGTTGAGGTTAAGAATATTTGTGTCTTGTAAAAGATAAATCGTTAATCTTAAATTAATTTTTTTTTTATTTTGTGGCAAAAATGTTTTTGAAACAGCCTGTATAAATGTTATTCTATTAATTTCACCACTTGAATATTTCAACAGTTGGTTGTTGATGAATGTTTCTTTTTCGACAGTTAGTTTTGCTTGCTTTAAATTTCTTACAGCAGTACAGTTCATTTTCGTGAAGCTACCAGTCTGTATTTCCTTAAAACCTTGATGAATTGGTGTATATTAAGATGACTATAATAAAACTACCATTAAGTTTGGAATGAAAACGTTCACAAACATTTTATTGCTCATAAATCAAAGAAGAAAATTCAGTCAATATTTCTGGAGAAAATATTACAGAATCTTTGTTTATATAGTTAATTAACACTTCATCTGGGAAACATGTATAGTAGTACAGTCAGCCAGCTGCATATATATAATGTCATTCGTAAAGCAGTCATCCACATCGGTAGATGACAAAAATGCTAACCCAAAAAATGTATCTAAAAAGTTTCCCTTTCCATCTTCAGTACCATATACTTTAACTAAGTCTAATGATTAAATTTTTCTCAACCAAGCTTGTTCAAGATAAAACCGACATGCCTTTATTTTGCTCATTGGCCATACTAGACGAATAGCAGAGTGAATAGATTGTTCAAAATCAATATGAATAATTGTGGGTAGTATTGGCGAATGTTTTTTCAAGAACTCGAATGCTGTACAATAATGAATAACTGATTTGTCCACTGACAAACGAAAAAATAATGGTACGTAAATACTGTTTCTTACATCATGAACTATGAATAATATTGAGTAAATAAAGATGGACAGCTTGGAAAAGTACCATCCATTAAAACAGCATCACACTTTTGAAAGTTTTTTGACGTAGAGAAACACAGAATAATTTTATTAATGTCAATATCAATAATCCATTTTTCACCTCCCTTGGTCTAAAAAGCACCGGCACAATCTTAATGCTGATAAATAATCAACCCGATAATATCAATATAAAAAATAATGATCCACAGGTAGTACATATTATAGTTGTGTCCGCACCACGCAAGTCGTATATGTTACCTTTTTAGATTGCGTCCGCATTTCACGTATTTTTTATTACTTTGTCCGCAATTAGGAAACACGGAAATGTAGATATATTTACTTATTTAGGCGTATCTTATAATTCGTGGTCAACAGACACTAGAAAAAAAGATTCCATGGTGCAACATTTGCGGCATATGCTTCCCTGTAAATTACGTAATAATTAGGCGCACCAATACATAAATAAACAATATTATTAATTCATTAATTCATTAATACGTTTGTAGATGCGGCAATTTGAATAATTGAACAAAAATCGTCTCAGTTAAGACATAGAATAATTATTATCGTCCACGTCAATTCCGTTTTAGTCGTTTATGTCACATTACATCCCGTGCATAGTTTATGTGCTCTGCAAATTTAAATTTCTAAAAGGTTTTCTCTGAAATGATATTGCTTATTGATGCAACTTTTATCGGCAATATGCTTTTATGTGTAACCTACCATATTATTTATTATCTACCCATTACACTGCATTGTACAAACACTAACAGAGTTTATTGTTTCGTAGAACACACGTGAAAAGTGAAACGTGATGATGTATGTGAACACACGGTCCAAGTATTATAGAAATCAACTAAACAGTATAAGCGATATAAGTAAGGGTATTAGCATAAAAGAGATGGTTAACCACTAGATAACCACACGGTTCAACCAACCACAGTTCTAGAATGTATTTGAAGAAATCACGTTACACGGTGAACTATGAAGGTGCCTTAAATTCTAATATTTTAGTGTTCCGCAAACCAACACTATGGTGAACCGATTTTTAAAGCTTAAAAAGATTACATATAAAATGTATAAGTGTCAATAAATATTAAATGTACATTTATTGAATTCGTCATTAAACTGATTTTAATATTCAAAATCAACTCAAAACTATAAAGAATGGTATATAGTATTATTGTCAATCAGTTTTAAAATAAATAGATACAACAACACTATGGAAAAAACTAGCAGTCAAATTATTAATTTTATATAGCTATTTAAGTAGATACTTTATAATTATTGTAATTATTATAATTATTATTCAATCGTTATCCATGATTAATTATTTTAGCTTTATTATTAAAATTTTAAAATATATTTTTTATGATTATATCATATTCATATTGACCCATATAAGTATCGAAAAATTCAATGAATGTTTATGTTATTGAAATGTAATCATTTTAAATTATAGATACAATCCGTATACATTTTAATTATAGTTTTTTTGAAGAAATTTGATGAAATAATGATTTTTAGAAAAAGTTTTTTTTATAAATTAAATATAAAACAATCTTTACATTCATTATTAGCACATTAGATGATTTGGGTATATAGTGAAACCTCTAAATAGCGGACATCCACAGGACCGTCAGAAATGTCAATTATTAAGTGGTGTCTACTATTGGGAAAAAATAAATAAAATGATATATATTTATCTGAAAAATTAAGCTGTATTGACTTACACAGTATGTCTGAAAAATTCCCAAACCAAAGTTAGTAAAAACACATTTTTAAAAATACACGAATTTATTTACATCAACCCTTTACATATAGTTCTTGTCTAGTTATATACTCGTTACATCGTCGGTAAAGCTGTTCAAACGCTCTGGAGAACTCATTTTGTGGAATTGCCTTTAACTGCTTTGTACAAACTCTTTGAATTGCAGGAATGTCGTCAAAAAAGTGAACTTTCATCTTTAACTTGAGCTTTAGAAATAAAAAATAATCTCCAGGAGCCAAATCTGGCGAATAGGGTGAATGAGAGATGATTTTATTTTCAGCGTAAAATCGTGTTAAAAGTATCGCTGGCGAGCTGGAGTATTGTCATGCAAGAGTCCAACTGCCCGGAAGGCGGTATTCGGTCAGATTCGACGAATACGATGCATCAGGCGCTTCATCACTTCTAAATAAAATTTAGCATTCACCGTCTGTCCATTTGGAACAAATTCACGGTGAATCAGGCCGTTTGAATCGAAAAATGCAAAAACATTGTTTTGATTTTTGTTGCCTCAATTTCGTTGGTCTTTGGGCTCCCGGACTTAACCACGCTGAAGATTGCCGTTTGGTTTGAGAGTCATACATGAAACACTAACTTTCATCATCCATCACAATTGTTTTTAAAAAATTTGGATCGCTGTCGGCAGTTTCAATGAAATCTCGACTGCAAGAAAGACGCGTTTGTTTTTGTTCATCGGTCAAAAAATGTGGAACAAAACGTGAACAAATTTTTCGACGGTTTATTTTTTTGTTAAAATTGTACGTACTACATCTTTACCAATGTTAAGCTTTTCTGTTATGATCCGAAGGGTAAGAGGTTGTTTGAGCAGCAGCGCACGCACTTTCGAAGCATTTTCGTCTTGAACAGTTGTTGATAGCCTTCAACTTTGTCGTCATTCAAAGACTCTCGACCGTTTTTAAATCGCTTCCACCAAGTATACGTAGTAGTGCGAGATGTAACTTCATCGCTGAATGCTTGCTGTATCATAGAATAAGTTTCTGTAAATGATTTTTGAAGTCGAATAAAAAATGTTATTGCGCTTCTTTGTTCCATATTGCAAGCTTGTACAAGGTACTACAAACACACCGTACACTTTCGAATATAACTCGAGACTAAAGTGAACAAACATGCTGATATTTTGTACACTCACATTCCTCAATACATCAACTGCACAGACTAGTCGATGCTGTCTCATTCTCCCTTGAAAAAAAAAGTTATTGCTCCTGCGTCTTCTTGGACATATCCCAAGCATTTGATAGGGTATGGCATGAGGGCCTGCTATATAAAATAAAGCCAATATTCCATCCAACTTATTACTTACTAATCAAATCCTACATCACAGATCGTTACTTTCACGTCAGAGTCGGCACATCCTTTTCTGGCTTAGCAAAGATTAATGCAGGTGTTCCACGGGGAGGCATCCTTTCTTCTTTATTATACAACATATACGCTGCCGATCAACCCACCTCTCCGTACACAACTATTGCGGAGTTTGCTGATGACAAGGCTATTTTTACTATCCATGATAATCCTCACATAGCTCCCCCTAATCTCCAATACCACCTCGACCTCATGGCTGATTGGTATAAAAAATGACGTATCAAAGTTAACCAATCCAAATCGCTCCACACTATCTTCACTCTTCGCCTTCCTCCATGTCCTATGGTATCTCTAGTCAATATTCAAATCCCTTCCTCGCAATCGGCTAAATACTTAAGTCTGACAATTGACCGTCGACTCACATGGTCACATCATATTAAAATTAAAAGGCTTGCCTTAAATGCACGACTTCGCATCCTCAAAACTCTAATTACCAAAAACAAACACACTCCATTAAATACTAAACTCTTAATCTATAAATCCTTGTTTAAGCCTATGTGGACCCATGGTCTTCAACTCTGGGGAAATGCCAAAAAATCCAACACAAATAAAATTCAAACCTTCCAAAATAACATCCTTCGTAAAATCACAAATTCTCCTCCGTATATTTCAAACTTAACTTTACACACCGATCTAAAAATTAAAATAGTTCATGAAGAAGCAGTGACCTTTTACAAACGGTTCCACTCTAAACTTCCTTCTCATACCAACCCCCTCATCACAAACCTTGCCACCTTCACTATTCCTGGGAACCCTCCCAGGTGACTCAGAAGGAAATGGTGTAGAGATCTTCTCAATGAGTAAAGCTTTATACATTAAAAAAAAAATAATAATAAATATATAAAAATTATCAAGTAAGAGTAGTGTAACCACTGGGTGACTCCCCCCATCACGTTTTCATGTAAATACTCTTCTAATATCTCATATTCGTATTGTCCCTAAAAAGGGACAGATTGTATATACCTTATAAAAAATAAAAAAAAATAAATAGTTTGTACACATATTCGATAGACTTTATACTATATGATGCATTAGTTGTACGAGCGATAACGCTATTTATTTTCTCTAACTAAATTTAGTTCGGGAATTTTTCAGACATACTGTGTATTAATATATTATTTATACTATTAAATAATAAATCATATTTTTATTCATAGTTATATATTCAATATTAAAATTTAACATTTATGTATTACAAATAATGGATGGGACGGAATTGGAGGGTTTGACCGGCCCCCAAATCTGAATACCATTTGACATTACTGGTCTAATCATTGTATTGTATAATAGTATTTTAGTTTTGAAATTTAGTTTAGACTTTTGGAGGAGACGAAAGAGATGAAGTCTATTATATTGACAATGAAAAAAAAAGAAAAAAGCTTAAAAATAATAATTTTGTTCACATTTGTAAAAAAAATTGTTATTTCGTTATAATACAAAGTTTCAATACATTTTAATATAAGAGTTTAATATAGTACTATACTACTACGTATCTACTTATTTTGTAAATAATATACTATACAATACACCAGTAAAATATACATGTATTATAAACACAAAAGTAGGTAAGTAGGTACTATGTACTAACTCTATCTCCGTGTCTCTATACATAATATAAATATTCTTTATAATGTACGTATCTAATATATTAGGTATTTACGAATGATGTAGACAGTCGTTACGGTATTAAACATTATAAACAAATTATAAATAATATAATACGTTTAAATTACTCATTACTAACTTACTACATTGTATTCTGTGCACGCGCCAGAACTCAAAATATATATTTAGTTTTTAGGTGTTTCCAATAATTTATACGGAGGAAATAATTTTGACATTCCGTGAATTTATTTTAAAACAACTAGTAGAATTAATGTAAAAACAATATTTTTCAATAATATAATCGTATATTATTTTAATGCCATTATAGTTACTTTTAATTATCTTTATCTCGTATTTATTATTATATTGTCCTGATGAACGAAATCTAAAATCTTATAATATTATAGACTTACAAAAATGTCTGTAATGTTGTTTTTATCAGTAATTATTCAAGTTTTAAACATAAATCCGGAAATGAACGGTATAGGTACACTGTACAAATATTCTAGGCATTTAATCTGACCTAGTTTGTTTATGATAAATTATTTAATTTTTGATAGGTACACATATTTTCCAGGATATGATCATCGTTATCATACCCTGTAAAGTTTTTATATATTATAGGTGTATAATAAAATTGAGATTTAAAGTGCAAATATTGTGGTAAGCCACTGAATCGAGTCGAGATTAAAATTGTGTCCATCACAACTCCACTGTAGTATATTCGGTCTGTAATTAAAAATGATTCCCGCCAGAGAATAACGACGGAAATGTTCGAAAAGGGTTACTCGTGTCTCGCATTGCTTGATGCCGATACGTATGTATCGCACTTCAATAATAGTTGATGATAGTAAAAATATATAATTCAATTTGTAATTACAATATTATTCACTGCACCGTAAAGATTAAATTTCAGTCTGTTCGCATGGCCACACATGGTATTACACATACGAAAAACACATTACCGTGTTTGTACCTGTAGAGTAAAATAGTTTAACCATACACGAAGCAAGAGTTTTGGTTATCCTAAAATTTGAGTAAAAAAAAATATTAACACCATAAACCATGGTAATTTTTCTACTGAATATGTATGTGTATGTACACACTATATATACAACGCACTTACTCAATTTTCTGAACGGAATAGAACATTAAAATGTAATATACAATTACCTATATTATGTGTTTTTAGTTTAAAATGCGCTTTTACCTCGAGAAAGTTAACTAATCCGCTTTGTCGGACATAAACCTAAACTAATTTAACCTATAAATCTACATTAATATTAAGTCAATTAGGAGGACTAACGTCTCGTCCATACCAGGGGTGGCGAACAGGTCGATTGCGACTCCCTTCTGTATTTTCGTGAATATTTTTTTCAGAAAACAAATAAAACATTTTTTTTTTTTTATACATTTTTTTATCTTTGTTAAGCTCACGAATATAAAAATTAGATTAATAATAATTAATAAAGGCAATAAATAACCATGAAAAACGAAATTATACGCTGAGATCGAGTATACATATAGGTATGTAGGTACATTGTACGAGTATCATTGATTATGCATATCAATCAATGATTATATATAATCTGATGGATATCCCCTATTAATTCTTATGTATGGCATTTACCCCTTTAAAATATATTTTTGTTTATTGACGACTTTTTTTTTTTTTTGGACGATCGCGTAGAAAAACTCAGAGGTCGATCTCAAGATCTCAAGTCTATTAAAGTGCATATTATTAATAATTATATGCTGTTGAGAAGTGTTATTTGATTAACAAATTAGAGAAACCCTCCACCACCCCACCAGAAGACTATAATAATAACAAATAACAACCATTCCGTGCAAATAAATGCATAATACATATATATATAATTATTTTGCAATAAGTTTTAATACTTACAATTTGTTTAGATAATAATAATTAGGAAATGTGACAAATATAATGAAATATATACATATAAGTATATAACTGTTTTGATCGGAAGCAGCCACCCATTAGTGATTTTTCATGATATTTGGATTAATAATTTCGTAAAATTATTAAAAATGTTATCATATTATTTTAATCATTTAAAACATCCCGACACTCACAGTGTCTATTGGCGTCTTGTAAGATTTCTCGGAGAGGAAAAGGATGATCAATTTTTATAATGAGGTTGGAATATGGTGAGGTAGTTTATTGTAGAATCTTTTATAAAAAAAAAAAATGTAGCTTCTACTGACTTTTAAATCATTATGAAGTGTATAATTATAAATGTAGAGAGAAGCATTACTTAAATTTCTGACGGTAATATTTTGGAAGGTTTGCATTTTATTTACTTTAATTAGCTGAAAGACAATGCTGTATATAAGTTCTTAAAAATAAAATATATTTATGTGATTTATGTTTGTTATTTATTTTTTTTTATTTTTAAATATATATAATAGCCAATATGTATAATATATTATGATATATAAATTAGTTTAAACACTTCCAAATAGTTAAATTTATTATATCAACGATCTCCTTCATATTTAAATAATCAACATTTATTATTTGTGGTTTTAAACCACTGTATACAATTTACCCAATATCTATACACAATATTTTATAAAAAAAAAAAAACAATTAACAAACCAGTCAACTGCATTACCTGTGCACCTCATCAGATATTAGCTACACAATAACCGTGAATAATAATATGTATTTTATTCCTCAATTCAAACCGAATAGTTTTGACAGAAAAAATATCGTGCAATTTCCATCACTTTCACCACCAGCTATTGAAGAAGAATTTAATTATTTATTAAAATGATGAAACACTAGAGTTTATAATCTTTATCCCTCACTCTGGAAATACAGCAAAAACACGTTTACGCAGATCGATCATAAATAATTGGGTAGTGTTTTTATGTCGAAAACGTCTATCTATTATATAAATGAATTATCAAACCGTAATACTTACAGGATTTATTTTCTTAACATATATTACCTATTGTGTACCTACTTGGAAAAAAAAGTAATGGTAGTATACATTATACGCTATACGTCTATATAAAGTCATTATAAAAAAAAAAATAACAAACGCAAAATCTATTATTATTTATTATACTTACATTAAACTCACGTTTAATATACTTATAACTTATAAATCATATAAGTTATAACGATAAAAAAAGCCAGTGATAAACAAAGTATTTTTTTTCTTTTACAATATGACTATATATAATTTTACAACGAATCGACCAGCTATGTACTTACGGTTTTTTATTGCGTCACAATTGTGCGATAATCAATATTATTTTTATTTTTATTTTTAATAAGAAATACATAATCTGTTGATGATTATTTTACAATAAGTGTATGAGCGAATAGTATGCGGTTAAGTAAATTGGCTGATGAAAAGAAGCCACTCAGCGGTGATACTTTTTTTTTGCTTGATATAGAATTAATAATAAAGAGTAATCTGTGAGATAAGTATATTTTTTTAATTCTTTAGAGAGAATTCATTAGAGCAATATTTTTGATCTTTTGTATTAAAAAGTTTCACACATAACAGATTTAAGAGTTTGAAAAATAAGAATAGACTAGATTATACGCATGAAGTCATAAAGAGGACGTTTATATCTTTGTATAAACCAGACTTGGAGTTAGTCAAATATTTTTTCCATTGTCAGCAGATTCAATCCGGTCAACTTGCATATCTCACTTTTTTATGAAATGTTTATTAACTGTCGTCATTTTTTGTCTTTTTTTTAATAAGCACGAATATTTGTAATGATTTTTTTATCGTTTGAATCTCGTGAGCAGAGATAGACGTTTTTGAGTCATAACATAACAATTATTAGTTCAACCTATATCCGCTCTTATTGAAAGGGATTATCATAATAATATATATATTTGGTAGGTAGGTATTGTAAGTACAAATAATACGTGTTCAATTTTAACATTTAAAATTACGAATAGTTCATTAAATGTTAAATTTTCTGAGCTTATGAGCCTGTCTATTGTCCACTAATGTCTAACACGCAATTGTTTTTTTATGACGTTAATGAGTTAACGCAGTTGTGACGTCGTTAGTTATTTTAAGTCATTATTTTGCATTTCATTCGTAAAACAAATGAATGGTTAAATATATAAAATATATTGTGGTATAAATAATAAATAATTTATAATGTAGGTACTAGTACGTACCTACCCATATAATATTAGCATTTCTTTAAAACATGCAATGTTAATAATAGTTTCACAGGTATTATTTTTGAAAAATAACACTCCATATATCATGTAACAGGCTTACTTAATACTTTAGTGTTATATATAATATTTTATTCAGCAGATATTTTAATAATACACACGAAGTTAATTTTAAAAAACTTTAATATATCCGTAACTTGCTTTATATTAATTGCGTATTTATAAATCTATAGGTACTATTTTTGAAACACACTGCACATGCATTCAAAAATCAATTTAAATTAAAAGAATATAAATATTTATAATATATTATAAATTATAATTTACTGTCTTTTATACTTTTTGTTATCCTGCCAATGCGTATATATAATATAGGTATCTTTACTATTTTTATAATATAATATAATATACTAATGTGTTTAAATATTTATCTTATTGCTTAGCTATAGGTATATCAAATTTTTATTTTTACGAGCATTAAAAAATATTAAATAATAAAAAAATTAATGATAGTTATTGTAGATCATTGACCATACGAAATGGTTATGTAAATTAATATCGTAATATGTATCTAATTAAAAAATTAACTTGGACATTTGTGGGAGGCAATACCCGACTAGTAACAGTTTGAATGGGTGATAGGGATGATCGCCTCCCTGCTTTGAGACTTAATTAATTTAAAATAATTTATAGCCGTAAATAATATAAATGTTTTAAATTATATAACAAGAATAAAACGTAAGTACGTTTTCAGTCTTTGGAAAGAGGATGACAACCTTTATTTGTTTATGCTATGCTACTGTACAAAATTCACCTTTCCCCTTAAAGATTTTTAAAAATGACCATTGCATCAGTCATGTTCTCTAAAATTGCACCGCTGACTATACAAGCGTATATATATTATAAATGGTCAAAAATTAAAAGGTCGAAAAACTATATTGGAATATGGCTGACATATATAAAAAAACTGATTTTATATTGAGATATAGGTACATTTTACATTGATAATATATTTTATAAATTAAAATATAAGAAACCCATATTATATAATGTTGCTAAAAAAAATTAAAAATTATTATAAATTATTCTTTATACTGAGATACATTTTGTATAATGCATTTTTAAGTTACGCTGTTAGGTACTTACAATAATTACTATACCTACTTGAGTGGTAATTATTATAATTTATAAAGTATAATTAAACTATTTTATTATTTTTTTATTTGGAATAAGGTAAAAATAATCGTTCTAATAAATAACAATTATTATACCTCACTCCCACACATATTATTTCATATACTGCATTCACGCAATACGATAATATACATTAAAATGTAAAATTATTCTTAATTAAATTTATCTAAATGAAAATCAGTAATTTAATTTAAACGACAAATTTTTCCATTTTAAATTTAATTTTAATATATTATCGTAATATTATAATATATAAAATAGCTTTAAAATAACAAAAAATTCCAAAGCGTTTTCTGAAATGATCATACAAAATACTTGAAAACGTACCATTAGTAAAAACAATTCCAAAATTAACGTGTAGATTCCAAACTATAAACTATAAACAAAAAGGTCAAAAAAAAAATACGCAAAATAATAACGTTAAATTATTATTTAAATATACTTTTTTTTTTTTGTAAAAATGCATAATAAGGGTAATGAATGAAATAAATGGTAATTGAATCGTTTAGTAGGTGTGAAACTTTAAATAAGTAAACATTTTCGTCAGACGTGTAATACGCGTAAGTAGATATATGAACATAATAATATAACTTAAAAATGTATGTTAATGTGTAACACTGAATTAATATAATATATTTTTTCCTTTAATTATTACTTTATTCGAATTCTGATTTTTGAAATTTTTAAGTATATTGCTTAAGTCTATATTTTTAATTATTTAGAGTACAGATTCTTTGTACCGTTTAAGAAGAGTCGTGTGACGAAACAAACATCGTTTTTTATATGAAAACTTAATTTTTTACTCTAAATTGTTAAGCAATTGATTCCATTGAGAATGCTGATGTATCTAAATCAAAATCCAATCGAGTAAGTTTCTAGATTATTAAAATGTATATAGATACTGAAGATAATATACCTTAAAAATAGTTTTACAAAAATATAAAATAGATGTAATATTAGATCTAGATTTTATACACGAACGATTTTTACAAATTATAAAATATTACCTAATATTAATTATTAAAATGTTCAAACCATCATAGTCTTCATATCTTCCAAACCATCTTCCAAATTATCGTGGACCTAATTTTTTTAGTAGATATTCAAAGTTAAACAACCCAAAAACTATTTGTTCAGATTTCGATTTGGATACACCAACATTTTGAAAAAAGTCATCCCAAAAGGATGACTTTGGTGAATAATTTATTGTCACATTAACTTTATATTAATTACTAGGTGTAACAATATAGTAATTAATAATATTCTATTACAGCATTAAAAATAAAGTGATACATTTTTGTTATGCATGTTGTATATATCACATGGGCATTGGGCGTATTGCGTAAGAATCAAGGGGTGGGCGATAGGTTAGCTCAATAGCTGGTAGGTGATTTAAAAAATGAATTGTCCAAGAAAATATTTCATTTCACCAAGATCACTGAGTACATTAATATTGTGTATACGCCTTTGCTCCAAAAAACAATTATAGTATAACCAGTGCCACAACTAGGGGATTTGGGAGCCCAAGCAGGTCAAATTTTGAGGTTTCTATTTCCTATAGAACTTTATCTAATCAAATTTTATTAAAAAAAAAAAAATGACAAACATAAATTTGCTTACTGACTCAAAATCATATTATTTTTATGTTTCATAATTTTGTTGATAACATAGTATATAGTATATACTTAAATAAAATAATAATAATAATACGAATAAATATAATAATGAAAAATACAATTTTATCATTTAATAATTTAATCATTTAAGAATATTTTTTTAGACAGTCAGACATTATATAAGATCACTTTATGATATTAGGTATTCATAATTCACACTTTAAACTCCAAGTATATTACCAACTGTAGTTTTTATAACGTACAAATTTTAAAATATTTTGCTTTTAGATTTATTCACAAAATTTTAGAGCAATACCAACTTGATATGTATTATTTATTATTTATTTATTTGTTTTTATTTTTAATTTAGTGTTTAAGTCTTGAGGGCCTTCTCATAAAATGATGAGGCTTCTTTAGGGGTACAATGCACCTCCAGCACCCACACTAGTTGCAGCGTTGGGTATAGCCGATTAGATTACCTGTACTCGCGGTGGCTTTAATACAGGTGAGGAAGAAAGCTTAACTAAAACATTTCCCCTACCCTACTATAATGCCCGTACATTATCAATATCTGCTAGATTAATTTTCTTTACCTACATATAATAATTTGATTAAATTAACTTTTATATTATATATAATATTATAAATTATAATAACTTGATTTGGTAATTAGTAATAGTTATAACTTATAAGTACAACCATTAATTATAAAATATTCTATAATCAATGGTACAACTTATAATAGGCCTATTAAGCAATAATGATATTGTTAATTATATAATTAATAAATACTATCTGATATTGCAATTACAATAGTTACATGCTATATTAAAGAATAGTAAACGATATCAAAGCAACTTGATTTTGAGAAATATAGATTCTAGGATTTATATCTGTGTGATAATATTTTGTGTGACTCGAGGTAAATTAATTAATTAACTTTGCTGCGACCCTTTACCACTTCACCTACCCTTAACAATCAGACTGACTAATTGTGTCCCAATATATCTTTTTTACGTCCAGATATTTTTATTTGTATGGAAGAGAGTAAGTTGCATCTCAAGTATCATTTTGAAATAAATAAATTTAGTTCATCAAATATAATAAAAAAGTTTAAGTTCTTAAAAAACCAATGTTTTCTTTCACATTGTTTTCAAACTTTGAACTGTTATTGTTATGATATTAATATGGTTAAAAATAATGGTTTTTTTTCACTTGAAGTAAAACATAATAACAATTAAGTTCAATATTATTATATTTTTTATGTATTATTATGATAGGTATCCTGTTATATTCTGATTTCTGCTATTTTGATAGCATTTATACCGATTTGGTTAAAAATTTAAAATGTAAATCGATTTTTCTTCTGAATTTACATATATTTACATGTTAATAACACATATCACATCTAACATTCACAATAGTATAGGTACCTTCCTTTTATCGGGACATAACCTAAGCCCCTATCAATTATTTTAGTATTGAATTTCTTTAACATTATAACTTGAAATGTTTATCAAAAAAAACGATGACAATATATATTTTTGAGATTACCATGAGTAGATTACCATCATTGCTAGTGATTGTCACCGCTATCAATATTTATGGATAACGTTTGGAACACTTACTGTCGACTATACATAGTGATGAGGATTGATGGCTCCACGCGGTCCATGAGTCATATTCGTAATTACAATTATTATGTAGGTCTATATCGGTTTCGGGATCAGGAATGTCTGCACATCTGATATCATCTATTTAGTCTGATAGAATTTTTTCGACTAACCGAATAATAATGTGTGTATGCGGCAAGCTTCGTTTTTTTTATTCGATTGAATACATCTAGCATCGAGTATCTCCAAAAACGCGTTGCTTAACAATGTAGTTCATAAGCAACCTGATTTTTTACTTGAAAATACGTGCGGTGATGTCGTGCTAATCAATTGATATTTGTCTGGGAAGCAGCATTTGAATAATTTCTATCCATTTCGGGTTGCACGTAAAGGTAATGAATAGATTTGGCCGACCATAATGACGAACATATGCCATTGCATCTTGCGCATATTCATGCATTAGACGCGGGCTATCTATATACGTCACCGGTAGAATAATCAATCGACCAACATTAGCTGCATCTCCATCTGTGCTAATTGCATCGCGTAATTAGATATACTTCTCCGAACGCAGTTTGATTTGATTGAACCGAATGAAATTTATGCATTCCGTTTCGATTTTGACGTACATGTCGATGCAATATTGCTGAAACAACCTATGAAATCGCAACAAATAGTCGTCAGAATTTTGACGAATCATCAAACTATATACGTAATAATTCATTGAACTAACCTTCTTGTTAGTTTCCTCACTTGAAATGAAATATTAAAATTAAGATCTTAGAAGTAAAATACGTCCGTACTCTATTGATGGGTGAACAGAACCGTATGATCACTAAATTCCCGAAATTATTTCAGATTATTTGCCGGTTCTTTTCCCATTATTCTTCAAACCAACAGTCCATAATCCCTTAGTCGACTATTACGAATTTCTGGTAAATTAGTAGTGGTTCAATTTTTTTGAAAAACCAAAACTAAACCTTGCAAAATGTATGTCCTGTTGAAATGAAAACTATGATATTAATAATCACTATTCAATCGATTTATTATCTTAATATTGAAGTGATATCCATCCTCTCCTTACCAAAACATCAGTGGGTATTGAAACCTATTATATAAGCGATGTATTTCATGTATTTTCTACTGTTTCCCATTACCGCGACGTGTAAGCAGAATATCACGTGTTTCCAAGTTTTCACCAACAATCAGGATTATAAATTCATCTATTGTTGGAGCGTTAAATCTACGTTCGTATGTTCCAGCTGGTCGTTTATCTGCTCTGATCACGATTTTGTAGTCATCATTTGGCATGCGCTCCAACGCAGTCTTAAACAGCCTGATCAATGCACGATTTTCATGAAGTAGTTGCTGCAGATCATAAAGAATTTCTCTTTTCGTTGCTATATTGATTTATTGACGCCTATCAACTTGTTCCTCCATACTACCCATGAAGTAAATTTGTAAACATTTATGCTGTGCATCTTCAACAGGTTGCAATGATGCAATTTGATGGTGAATCTGGCCTCGAATCTGTAAATTTGAAAGCGAATTGAATATGTCATGTTACAATTATTATCAAAATGAATAGCTACTCGTTACAATTTTTTTTTAATGTTAGCATTCCTTATTTATTTAATAGACAAATACTGAGACATAACAAACTGCATTTGAGCAAAATTTTTTTTCCTTAAATTTTATAATTTAAAGAAAATTAACATTTACACTTTTTAACATAAATTATCTTGAATATCGGATTAAATCCATGTTCTTCGATAATGTCTGTCCCAAAATAAGTCATTTTAAAACAGCCATTATATTTTCAAGTGTTCGCTAGAAAATGTCGTGATTCTTGTGTTTTACCACGAAGCAATAAATGCAATGGCTCAGGTGGCGGAGTCAATAATGACACTTTCACTTTGTCATTAAGGCAACATAATCCAGGTGTTTCTTCAACAAACTTGAATGCACCATAATGCCCACAACGTTCATTTTACCAATGCGAACGAATGGATACGAACTATAATCAATTGTGCAATCGTATATAAACACTTCTCGATTCAAATCAACCCTTGAAGCTCTTCTTCTTGCATTTTGAAGATTATGTCGTTGTTCATCTATGCGAGAAGATTGAATATTTTTCATTGCCAACCAAACCGTTTCACGGATTGCCTCTCTTTGCTCTTTTGTTTAAGAAGCACAAAGTCGGGCAAAATAACGCGGCTCTCTTCTCTTGCAATTTATCATTCTTCTTCATTAGATTGATTCACAATGCTACAAAGCTTAATTGTATTACGGTTTTTTTTATAAATATTAGATGTTCTGGGTCACGGAATTTGTGTCTATAACGAAAACAACTATAACTGAAAAAACAAAAAAGGAACGCGAACTTACTGTCTCGGCGATTGTGGCGGTTGTGTTTCTTTTTTGTAAATATATACTACCAAATCTCAACGGATAGATAACTTTTCTAAAATAATTATGCTTATTGGTTGTATGTCAACGGCATGTATTTTATCGTTTGTACCCTTTTGTCCAATTTACACGTTTATTTGTTTTAACTAATTATTTATTAACTTTATCGGATTAAATTTATGCCTAAAACCTTGCTTTGATTGAAGACCCCGTGAGGTGCGTAAGAAAGTGAAATCAGAATATTAGGCACATGAAAAACATCGCAACGGTGACCTTTAATGAACAACGGTGACAACCCTATAAATAAACAGAGATGTAACTAATGGCAACCATTAATGAACAAAAATAATTTTCAATTTCCATCGTGAATCTCAAAATCCTCGTGTGAGAACTTCTTTAAAATACAAATTTGGTATATTTTAATATTTATTATTTTCTTCGTGGCCGAAACGAATCCAACAAATCAAAAATCATCAAAATCGGTTCAGCTGTTCTTAAGTTATAAATGATCTAACTAACCCCACTTTCTTTTATATATATAAATATACATATCTGTGACCTCGGTTAAAATAGCGAAAAAAACTTCATCAGTTAGCAATCTAGTTGATAGTACATATTTGTGGCACCCCGTTATCCAATTCAAATAGTTTAATAATAATAATAATAATATGAACGATAAGATATACTATGCAACCAGCTTAATATTTGCTAACATCGTGGTAAAAAGTAAAAACTAATGAACAAAAATGATAAATTGCAACACTATAGAACATAATAATATAATTATATTGATTTTTACATTTTTTTCCTAGTCTGCGGGCCAAATAAAATTTGTCCGAGTTTGTCGATTTTCTTTATTTTGGTGTCTGAATTATCACATTAATTATCACATTTCGAACATTTGTAAATTACGTTGTAATTAAAAATGTATAAAATATTCAATTTTTGTAGCTAAGGATTGAACATTTAAAACAAGGTTTCTCGTAAATTTTAATAGTGTAACCAAAAAATCAAAATAATATATTATCATAGTTGTATTTTATAGATATATTTTTTTCAAATTTGGACATCAAAATATCAAAATTTGCAAATTATTTTATGGTAAAAAAATTTATAAAAATTTCAATATTTCTAGTTAAGGATTGAAAATTGAAAGCAAGGTAAGTAGTTAATATTGTAACAAAAAAATCTAAAATATATATTTACATAGTTGATTTTTATAGGCAGTTATAGCAATTTTGTCCAAATTATAGACCGTTTCCGCTCAGAATCGTTTTTTGTATACAATGGTTATATTATTGATTCAAATTTAACACATGCATACCCTACACGACACCTAATGTACAGTAGAGCGATCTCTCTCTTTGTTTTTGGTTGCAGGTGGCAGAATAGTGTAAGCTCCCTTGATATTGCCTAGTCATAAACTTATAGACCTTAAACCTTTATAGTCCCTATTGAGTATAAGGTCTATGCATAAAACAAAAATGCAGTTCAAAATATAATTTTCCGCGCATATATTTTATGAACAATCTTTACTCCAAGATCGTTATGTGCGAATGAACATTTGTTCCAAATGTTTTGTATAATAAATCCTGTGGAACTATAGGTGAAAAGATATAATTGGAAAAAATATTTTATGAAAAAATGTCCATCAGAAATAATATCTTTTTTCCACAAATACCTTCATAATTTGCATTGAAACAAAAAATAGGAACAAAGGTAAAATTTGGAAATTGATATCAAAAAAAAAAAATAATAAATTGTGGAACAAAAGGCAGTAGTGATCCGTTTTTGATAAAGTACAATACCGATAACCGATTGCCGCCAAAATGTGTTTGCTCAATCGTTCATTCGTTCGATGATTATTGTTATTATTTATTTATTGTTTAGGTTTAAGGTTATAGCCTATGTTCTATAGGTCCTTTTAGGACTTGCGAATTTGGCTGTTCTACAATACGAGTGTACGACGTTCATTCGTATTTTGTAGTTCATGTGTCACGTGTGAGTGTGCGACATTTCATAGGTAGATATGAAATAAGTCGTGAAATGAGTTTTTTCGTGTCAGTCTTTTAATATTTTTTGATTTTTTACATCCGTCCATCGTATCTAAACGTGCTGTGTACATTTTTTAATCTAGTTTTTCCATACGTTTTACAATACTACACTTACTCGCCGAAAGTGAATTTCCTCGCGTCATCATAATATATTTCATATTTATGTACTCAAAGTGAATCATATCAATATGTCCAAAAACACGTTGTTCAATTACTTTACCAGGTCGCCCAGCTCTGGGGCTCCCAAAACGAACGGATCGCCCAAGCCCGACGAGGTCGTGGCGTCAAAGACTCCGTCAAAACGTCAGTTGTCCAATGCTAATAAGGGTAATTCTGTGACCCCCAAGAGGACACCGAAGTCTGCAGTGAATGGAAGTTCGGGGAAAAAAGCCGTCAGCAACGGTGGTAGTACGAAGAAAACCACCGAGAAAAGAAAACCAAGACCACTTGGTAAAAGCTAATAATCCTATATATGTACCTGTAATACGTTGTTGATTTTCTTATTGGAATGGTTTTGATTTTAAAAAAACAAATACATTTTAAATATTGGATAGGTACCTAGTTGTCTTACTGATAAATTGAAATGGCTATATAGCAAAGGTATTCAAACTGTGGGTCGGTACTCCTAGGGATGTCGAGGGAGTTGTTTTAAAAAACTGGAAACTATAGTTAATGTAATATAATCAATATATTATTTATAAATATAAATATAGTTTATAATCCTTTGAGCAATTATTGAAGCGATAACAAAACACACGTGACAGTTTAAAGTTTTATTTCTTAAGTAATTATTATTATCACCCATATTGTATCCGTATTGGTTGTAATTAAAACAAAATATTGGTCAAAAGTGAACGTTGAGAAGGAGATGAGAATAGTTATTTCTAAACTAGAACCAAGATTTGAACATATGAAATATAAATAAGCTCATTCATCTCACTAAATATTAATTAATTTTTTTTATTGATTTGTATTTATTAAGCATAAAATATTTTTTTTTCATTTTTTATGTATTACCTATTTATTTGTAAATTGTTTTATATAGTTGTTTAATAAATAAATAAATATTAATACACTATAATAATTTACATACAATATAACATAACCATTGTTATTTTGTCATTACTAATTTGAGAGCCATCAAAATATTGTGAAAACACAAAGTAGTCGTGGGATAAAAAAAGTTTGAATACCTCTGTTATATAGATATGATTCATGTAGTATTCATTTAGTACCTAACCTTCAAGTACTGACAGTTCTTTCAAAAAAAAATTTATATTTTTTTACAGATGATATTCAGTACAAAGAGAAATTAATGATATGAGGCTCGCATATTGATATTTGATATTTCTCTACAAATATCAAATATATTTGTACACAAATCCACAATATATTATATGCATTTAGTAATAATAACATTAGCACAGTACCATCCTGGCCATGACTGCTAGATCGTGAACGTGGCTTAGGCCATAGTCTTTGTTGGGTGGGTGGATGGGGGACACAAAATTTATAAAATATTGTCATGGAAACATGGCACCAGTGTCATCTAAGGCCAGTCTTTTAAAGTATTCAGTGGCGTGGTGATCTTGAAATTGTTCAAAGGCTGGACTAATATTTAACCCAGCCTGCAGCCCCAATAACTTGATAGAGGCATTCACTGTCATATTTGTAACTACCTGTCGTAGTAATGGTAGCCAGGCTGTCACTACATAAATATTAAATCTTTTATTTTAATTTTACAATTTTTTTTTTTTAAAACTCCAATAGAATTTTAGGCACTCAAAGTTATATACTGCAAACGTTTTAACTACTCATGCATAAAATGTATTTAAACTAGTTAGATTAAATTAGGTAATACTCAGTTTATGTTGAAAAATTATTAGAAATAAATATTACTATTTATACTCTGTTCAAAATGAAATTGTACATTGACAGCCAACTTGTGCGCATAGGGTGGATTCATTCAGTTAAACAATTCCGATGGTTGACTCTGTGGGAGAAGCATTTGACTATCGTTGATGAAAACTGGTTACCATGGATGTACAATCTTATTTTGAACTGAGTATAACTAAAGATTTTTATTTAAACTAATAAACTCAATAATTGTACAATTTGTCATCCCTTTTATAATAGTACTGAAATTTTATCCATAATAGTTTTTAACTAAAGCTATATCTAACTACCCAAAGTATAACTTCTGTAGTATTTACAATATTTTTTATTCTATAACAGAAATTTATGTATAGAATAATCTACAACATATTGATTATTTATTTGTTTTTAGAAGAATCTAAAGAAGACAATGAAGAAAATGAAGAGTTGCCTGTGAAAAAACGCCGCAGGCTTGCATTAGAAGATTTGAGTGATGATGAAGAAGATTCTGGCGATGAATATGTGCCAGGTATTTGTTTTAAAATAAATAATTATTGATCCAAATTTTCAGATATAATTTAAGTTCTTTAAACTATTAGTATTTCATTTAGTAGGTATCTATATTAATAACTTATAGTTTATAATATTGTGCTGTTAAAATTGTTTTTAGATAAGAAAGAAGCTTTTGATGAATCTGAATCTGAATCTGAAGAAAGTCCTGAACCATCTGACAATGATTCATTTATTGATGATGAATCTGATGAAGAAGAATCTCCTGTTAAAGTATATTATAATATTTTTGAATTATATTTACTGTTTAATGTTAACATATTCCTAACTATATAGATAAAAAGTGGGAAAAATACAAAATCTGTTGGAAAATCTAAATCCGCCAAATTTAATAAATCATATACTCCTGCTGCAGACAAATCTACTAAAGAAGTAAAATTACTATTTTTATGAATATATTTTTTTTTTGCTAAAAAATCAAATACCAAACTTATATTACAAATAATTAAAATATTTATACTGTTTCCAGTCAACCAAAACTAGTAGTGTTGATCACGACAATTGGCCTCATTTAAAACTTGAATTTTTGAAACCAGAAAAAATCAAAGATGCTAATAAAAAATCACCATCTGATCCTAACTATAATCCTCGAACATTGTATGTACCAGAAGATTTTAAACTGACATTAACTCCAGTAAATATATTTTTGAAATTTATTAACCATAATAAGTACTTTATAACTATGGTTATATATATTAAATACATTTTATTAGGGTGTTCGACAGTGGTGGGAGTTAAAGGCACAACATTTCGACTGTATATTATTTTTTAAAGTTGGAAAATTTTATGAGATGTATCATATGGATGCCGTTACAACTGCTAAAGAACTTAATCTTTTATACATGAAGGTATTTATACAAAGACATACAATTATTCTATAATTTTCAGTAAGATTTATTGTAAGTCATAGTTTACATCAAATAAATTATAAATGACAGTTTTTGTTTGTTAGAATACTTTAAGTACTAAGTACATATTTCTAAGATATATTGCATATGAATACTTGCATATTTTGTCTTAGTCCATACATATATAATTTTCATTCATCAGTATCAATTTTGTGTAGTTTGCTTTATATTGCAAGTAAATTGGCCTGTTATAAAATTAAAAGATAAAAATATATTATTATCTATGTTTTTACATTTTATTAAATTTTTAAGTGAGTATGTGCATTTGTAAATTGCAATATTTTATAAACTCATAAACTCATAAGCATAATTATTGCTAAAAAATTTTTATGTTTTTATAAAACAAACGTGCAAATACATGTTCTTGCCTTAAGTTTATTAATAAGCCAATACACTCTTTTATTAAAACCGACTACTCAAAATTGGTTTTACTGAATGCAAATTTAATATGTTGTATGCTTGTAAGACATCATATGCAAATGTGATACTATGTTGTCTTCTTAAAGAGTTTGTCACAACAATATTTACAGTTTACAATTCTATGACATAATGTAGAAAAAAGTTCTTCAATATTGCCCTTGAAGTGGATATTAGGTTGAAATTAGAATATAATCTCTAATAAAAATATGAAAGCTCTTCAAACTAAGTTTCTAAATATATTGTTAAATATAATTCATTTAGGGAGACTTTGCTCATGTGGGATTTCCGGAAACTGCATATGGTCGTTTTTCAGCAATTCTAGTAGAAAAAGGTTATACCGTCGCTCGTATAGAACAAACTGAAACACCAGATATGATGACAGAAAGATGTAAAACTTGTAAGTTATTAAATTGTATTATAATTACTAATTTCTAATATTTTACACTAAAAAATTTTATTTTTAGTAAAAAAGTGTACTAAATTTGATAAAGTTGTGCGACGTGAAATATGTCGTATTACAACCAAAGGTACTAGGACATTTGGTATTATTGATGGTGAAACAAATGATGCTGAAAATTCATTTTTAATAGCTATATCTGAAAAGGTATTTATTTATATTCAAAGTTGTTGTGACACTTGTATACTATCTTTATTCATTATTTATACAATGCTTAATTGTTATTTAGGAAATTAGTAGTTCAACTTCTTTATATGGCGTGTGCTTCATTGATACATCTATTGGTCTTTTCCATCTTGGGCAATTTGAAGATGACTGTCATTGTTCGCGCTTAAGAACATTGTGTGCTCATTACCCACCAGTACAAGTAAGTTTTTTTTATAAAATGACAATATATATATTAAGTTATGAATGCTGCGTAATTCGATATAATGTTTCATTGATAAGATAATATACTCTATCCAGCAATAGAGTGCAACTCTACCATGCATCCAAATGGATTAGCTTCACCGTCTCGTGGTCAAATTCCCCTTCAAGCAGCTAATTTCACAGCGGCCGCGATGACAACAAAAGGTGCTTGGGCTGGTTAGTGGGGGAAATAAGCAAAAAATACAAGTAGTTGTCGCCTAGTTGCACTCTTTTGCTGGACAGAGTATAGATACCTTTAAATCTAGATTTACTAGTGGAAAAGCAATTAAGTAACATAAATTAACATTAAACCAATATTTACAACATAACTACAATCAATCACCAATTAATAACCAATGTAGTTTACATTATACATGTCTACTTATAAAAATATATTTTTTTTTAGGTTTTATTTGAACGTAATAAATTGACAGTGCGTACTAAAAAAGTAATTGATACTATGCTCTCTAGTGCTGTTAAAGATGCACTTATCCCTGACATAGAATTTTGGACATCTTCAAAAACCTTAATTACTTTAGCAGAAGGAGACTACTTTAAAAAAGATGATAATTTGGTGTATCCAGAAAAATTAAAAACATTTTTGGGCAGTGGTAAATATTTCTATTTAAAGTGCACAATATTTATGACATAGTTTTATTTAGAGGACACCACACTTGCATATGTTGTCTCTGTTATGCAAGTATACAACATAGCAAATTTGTGTTCACTAGTTCCAATTTTTGAAATTCTCATAACTCATTTTTCAAAATTTTAATAATTCAGAACAAATCAGTAAGCACAGAAAATTATTTTGCCTTTAAGATTGATAATAAGTCTATTCGCTCTCATATAAAAGCTTACTACACATTTTTGGAACTAAATTTGCTATGTTCTATGTTTGTAAAACAAAGATAATACATGCAAGTGTAGTGTCTTCTTAACATATTTACTGCCGCTGCCGATCATTGATTGGCGTTTGTTGTAGGGCCCGTCAGGCCGCTACCGATCCATGATTGTCACTAGTATGTTTATTTAAATATGCTTATAAATAGCTCGGCTCTAGAGATACTGTTTTATTATACACCATAGCCATCAGAACATAATAAAATAATCAATGCCTTGCAGTCAGTTCTTTTTTCCTGCTTATTTTCGATAAGTTTAATAAAAAACAAATAAATGTTATCATTTACAGTACTAGATTAGAAATATACGTGTGGATGTGAACATGTTAATGATACATATTATAATAACTATAATAATAATAATAATATAGAACCTATCGTATTTAAATTATAACAATTTAACTTATTGTTTATATCTGCTTTTTGTTTTGTTTATTATCTCTTCTTGTACTTCATGTAATTAGTTCAATAATTTTTTTCTTTTTTTTTTCTCTATATAATTGCTATTTTTAAATGTTATATGTATCTTATGTTATATGTTTCTTATTTAGATGTATATATAAGTTGTAAACCCTTAAGATAGTAATTGTTGAGCTAAAATGGTTTTCATACCAGCAGCTAATTAAAAATAAAAAAAAAAAAAAACTTATTGTTTAGTAATTGTTTTAATTTATTTCAGACTCAGATTTACAATTGAACGCTAATGATGAATGTGAGCTTAGCATTCGAAGTTTGGGTGCTGTTATATGGTATTTACAGCGATGTAAAATGGACTTCCAACTTTTGTCCAGAGGAAGATTTGATATTTATAAACCAGTTGATGTGGAGTCTGTTGAGTTATCTAATGAAGATAATATAAACAGTAAACATATGGTAATTAAAATTAATAACACTTGTCACTTATACTGTTGTACAATAATATGTATATTTAGATTCATAACAGTCTTATTATTTCATGTTCATCTTAAAACTATTAAAATTGTAAAATGTATTTCAAATTAAATCTGAGAATTTTTTTGATTTAAAAACCAAGCAGATATCTTTTATTTTTCTCAATGTTTTGTTTTAATAATAATAATTAAATACTTACTGTTTAATTTCAAAGTAAAAAATTGCTATAATTGTTAATATTAATGTTTTTAGATACTTGATGCTATAACACTTAAAAACTTGCATATATTAGAAAACTCTGCGGGTTCAAATACAGGAACATTACTTAACAAGTTAAATCATTGCTCTACACCATTTGGCAAACGGTATTATTTTTTGTATAAAAATATGTGATATTAGCTGAAACTAGAACTGGTAATTAATACTTTGCAATATTTTTATTTAGATTACTATATCAGTGGTTGTGTAATCCATTGACAACAATATCCAGTATTGAAGCCAGACAAAATGCAATTTCTTCTTTAATTGTTATTCCTGATTTAATGCACGAAATACGATCAGAACTGGCCAGCTTACCAGATTTAGAACGTTTGTTTTCTAGGTAAATTAAACTAAACACATGTTTTGTGGGATACTTAATTATTATTATTTTCAGGATTTACTCTCAGAGTAGTAATGGAGTTGAATCAGACCATGCAGAAACTAGAGCAATATACTTTGAAGAGAAGACTTATTCAAAAAGGAAAATAATTGATTTCATATCGATATTGAAAGGTTTCAGAACAAGTGTTTATATAATGGAAAAATTTCAAAGTAATTTTTATTAACTTAAATAGTAAAATCTAATAATGTTAATAATTTATTCATGAAATATTTATTTTTCTAGAAGCTGATATCAAAAAAGAGAGTTCAAAATCCAATTTATTGACTGCTATTTGCAATTACCCCAACAGCTCTACCCCTGGAATATTTCCTTATTTGACTGAATTTCTTGATAATTTTGAGGTAAATAGAAGAATTACTAAATTACTTAATTCTCAAAAAATATTTATATTTATTGTATGCATGAGATCATAATAGTTCTACATTTTCTATAGAATTCATTTGATCATGACGAAGCCATGAAACATGGTCGTATCTTTCCCGAACCTGGAATGGATGATCAGTATGATAGAGTTTTGGAAAGGATAAAAGAAGTTGATGTTGAGTTAAAATCTTATTTAAAAGAACAGTGCAAACACTTTGGGTGTAATGTGAGTAATTTATAACTGTTTTAAATCTTTAATCAAGTGGTTTTTAATTTTTCCTCTAAATTCTGAAGGTCGTTTATTTTGGATCTGATAAAAAACGATATCAATTAGAAATACCTGATGCTGCATCAAGGAGAGCTGGAGATGGATATGAACTTCAAAACCAAAGAAAAGGATATAAAAGATTTACTACACAGCGTACAAAAGTTTGTAGTTTTTTAAATTATTTCTGTTTGTAATATTTTAACAATATTTGTTGTCCAGGAACTTTTGGACAAAATGATAAGTTATGAACAAGAAAAAATAGAAGTATTAAAAGATCTCAGAGAAAGAGTGTTTTCGCGGTTTTGTGACAAATTTGAGGAATGGAATAATGCCATCCAATGTTTAGCTACGCTGGATGTATTCATGTCATTAGCAGAATACTGTCGATGTGAAGAAGAGGTTATGTGTATTCCTACATTTATTCCAGCTATTGTTGGTAAAAAGGTCAGTAGTATAATTGTAATACAGTTGAGTCTGTATTTAATAAAACTTTTAGAATTTATTTCATTATGTTACTTAAAGTTTTGATTTAATTTTGATAAATTTAAGTTAGTTATTTTAAAGCAATATTTTATTCCCTTACAACTATTTTATCAACTAGTTATCGCTACTTGACTGTTTAATTTAAATATGTATAAAATAGTTTTAGTATATAGTTCTAATATTGAAATTGTGTAACTGCTGTTTGTTTGATATTTAGCCATTAATTGAACTCATTGAGGGACGTTATCCATGCGGTTCTAGTGGTGAAAGTTTCATTCCAAATGATACAATTATCGGAAAGGAAGAAGATGGAACGTGGAATTCTAGTTTGATATTAGTAACGGGCCCTAACATGGGAGGCAAGTCCACATTGATGAGACAACTTGGCATCATCTCTGTTATGGCACACATGGTAAAAAGTACACTTGTGGCTTGGCCATGGTTTGATGTTCATTAGCAAATACACTAATTTTACTTATGTATTATTAATTGATGTCTTATTTAATGATATAATGATATCTAGACAAGAAAAAAAATGATTGAATTTGCTTTTATTAAATTAATAAAAATCGCTTTATTTATTAGGGATGTCGTGTACCTGCAAAAAGCCTTGTTCTCAATCCGGTTGATAGGATATTCACAAGAATTGGTGCCAATGACAATATTATTGCAGGAGAGTCAACATTCTTTGTTGAATTGTGTGAAACATCAGCTATACTTCATCATGCTAGTCGATTTTCATTAGTCCTAGTTGATGAACTGGGTTAGTTATTTATTTTAAAAAAGTTATAACTAAATTGTATCATAACACAACTTTTTATCTCGTCTTGTCATTTTGTTATTAATAATATAATTTTGAATTTTTTGTTATTTAGGCAGAGGAACTTCAACATATGATGGAACAGCAATCGCCTCAGCTGTTGTTACAGAACTAGTACAAAAACAATGTCGTACACTATTTTCTACCCATTACCACTCATTGGTTGAAGATTTTAAGGCCAACCCATTAGTTGCACTTGGTCACATGGTATAAATTCATATTAATATGTTTTTCATTTATAAATAGATGAAAACAAATGCATAATTAATTTTTTTTTTTCATTCCAGGCATGCATGGTTGAAGACGATGAAACAAATGAAATGGATGCAGAACAAACTCAAGAAACAATTACATTCTTGTATAAGTTTGCAAATGGAGCTTGCCCTAAATCATACGGTTTTAATGCTGCTCGTTTGGCTGGCATGCCTGCTGATATCATAAAAATTGGTTTACGTAGATCTAAAGAATTTGAAACTGCTGCCAAGCGCCAAATACTATTCAAAACATTGTTTTCGTCTAACGATAAAGCTGTTGTGAAAACAGCTATTTTAGCATTATGATTTACGTATTAAGTTCCTCAAACATTATAAGATTTTTCACACCGCATTGTTATTAATATTTTTTTTTTTTTTTATAAGTTTTCATATTTTTTTTAAAATTTCACTTATACAATATTAAATATTTTTTTTTTATTAGAAAAAAAGTACAAATTATTCAATAAATTATTATATTGTTCCTATATTTTTGTTGTATATTAAAATTTATTTATAGTATTCTATTTTAGTGATCTTGTCGATCAGGACCAGGACATTCTTCCATCAAATCACTCTCATCTTCATACACTGTACCACAATAAACACAATAGTTGTAAGTTCGCCTCAAATAAAAATTTAAAATTTTCAATTGTTCGTTTAATGATATATTAAATTCTTCTTCTGGTTCATCTGTATCAACTTCAGGAACTTCCTCAGGCCAAAAAAACTTTTCAGATGGTTCTTGTATATCCTTAAATAAATAATATTTTAATTTATTATAATGTGGAAAAAATAAACTTTAAACATGCCTACATCATTAACAATTTATAGAATTTTCTAAGCCAAAATACTTGAATCATAACAATTAAAAATAGTACCTATCACCATGTCAGAATATTTTACAAACTGGCTAAAAGATTATTTTTTGACTTGAAATTAATGTCAAGTTTTGAAACATAAATTATCTTTGATTTATATAAAACCAACAAAATCATTGAAATTTTAGTTATATTAAATTTTTTTTTTGAATTTATAACTGCATACATATCTGAGCAGAAATTTATGAAAGGTATAAGATCAATAATAGTGGCTGTCGCAGCATGCTAAACAATTTAACTAACCTGTTCTAAATCCATTTGGCGGCATACTCGTTGGCATCTGAACAAGTCCAAACGGTCTAATTTTTCAGCAGCTTCCTGAGCCCGTCTCTCTCTATATTCACACACACTAGGTCCGACTGACAGTCTACTGTGTATCATTGATTTTTTCATTTCTCTGATTTCTCTTAACGCAGCTTCTCGGCCCAGTCCTTTGCGGTCGGTTTTTAACACTATGCCAATGGGTTCCACCCTTCCAGAATCTATCGGAACACAACAAAAGTAACTCAGTAAAGCAAAGGCTTTACACAATCCCAGCAGACACACTCACTGTTTTTGCCAATTCCCGATCCAGGTTTATAACCCATTTTCTGTAAAAGTGAAAAACCTTTGTTGGTATTGTCAATCGCCTTTTCTAGTCCCTCCTGACGCTGCTGCTCTTCCAACGCCTTTGCGCTGGTGGCCTTGTTAATCAATTGGTATTCCCTTCTTTTTTTCATTTGATTGTGAAGTCGTTTCTGTTCGTGCGTATGCAACAGGCTGGGTCGGATATCCTTAACGGTCCTAACAGATCCACACAAAGGGTAACTGTAATGACAAGACAATTGTGCGAACGCAAAGACAAGCTCTTATAAAATACGTAAGACATGTAGGTTTTGACAATTGTGGATGTACAAAAAAAAAGTAGTGTTAAGTTGAAAAATATGAACTTGGAAAATTATTCTAAGTTCAGATATTAAATTTAACATGACAAATTAAATTCATAAGATGGATTGACGTGAAGGTGTTCACTGTAGACAGTGGCCCTGAGTGATCACGTTCGAAATATGGAATGGTCAGGTCCACTGAATGTCTGCGGTGTCCCCTCTTGTAGACCCCTGGTGGTCATTTACTAATTTCCATTAACAGTTACACATATTTTCGTATACACTTTCTGGATCAAGTCAAATGGATATCACACCTTTTTGAGCAACGACTACACAATTCACGATTATTCGTAAATTCGAGTTGTAGATTATTTCCATAATACAGTGTTAATATCATATTGATCACAAGTCTATAAAGCTAAAAATAGCTGAAATGAATCAAAACCTTCGGTGCACACTAGCTTACGTCATTGTACGTTCCTCCCTCGTCGTAAATCATAACAATAATAAAATGCATAAAATATCAGAGCGACTAGCAATGGGTACGCACTCAGTGTTGAGGAAAGCGTCGGACATGTAGTCATCCACTTCCTCGTCGTCTCTTGTAGCCATATCCGCTGGAGTTTTGATCGCTTGCAGCTCGCAGTCCACACACCTTCTTCCGGTCCACTACTGAACTATAAACGGAAATCGTCTCGACGGCATCTCAAATCCCAACCGGTAAAAATTACTAGTGAAGTTGTTGTATTTTCTCACCGATCGGGACAACGATTACGAGTAATCCAAATTCTAATTCTGACGTCGGCCAGAATAACGTACATCAGTCACCGCTCACCGAGTACAAAGTGATTTCAATTATTCAAATAATATTATTATAATTTCATTTCGCACGTTTTTATAACTTGCCGATATACGTATTGATATAAACCATGGTTGTAAATAGCTATTATCTACAACCGTGATAAGAGCCCATAGAACAACTATATAGTGTCCGGACACTGATAACAATTTACACGGTAAAGATGCCCAACACACATCTGTTGATATAACACCAAAAATAATAATGGTAGATACATGAAATTTTTCCAAAATGTTTATGTAAGCATTTTCTACGTACTATAAAGTTTTCAATACATTTTTCTTGAGCTATTTATAAGCATAATACATTTTTGGGTTTTTAAAATTTTTTTTTTTTATTATTGACAATAAACATTTTAGTAGTCGTTTAAAAACTTGAAAATTTAATTCAAGGATTTTCATAACTTGTAAGTAAAGATAAAAATAAAATTTGAGTGTGAGTCCCTAAAAGGTTTTTTATAAACGTCTAATGTTAAATTATCGACAAAATACATAAAACTCATGAAAATGTACAATTTCTATTTTTGTTATGAAATTCATAAAAATGTTTCTATTCTATTCAAATCTAAGATTTGAAAATTCAACACAATGTTCTCTATAAGTTTTTCTACGTTTCTAAAAAAAAAATTAACCAGAAAGTCAAAGTAATTTTTATGAGCTTTTGAAATTAGACATTGGATATTCACCAGTTTTCTCCGGGAACGATTTTACTATTTTGATATAATATAAAAAGGAATAATCATAGACATTTGAAATTTCCACACCAAATTCTTAGATTATCATTTTTTATACACCAAAAAATTTGAAAAATATTTTGACAATTTTTGAACTAATTGCAGGCCTAAGAAATTTTTGATTTTTTAAAAATTTTTTTTATAAATATCAATAAAAAATTTCGTTTAGTAAAATTGCTTGAAAATTTAATACAAGATTCCTCATAAATTATTAAAATAATATCAAATGATCAAAAATATTAAAAATACAAAGGCACAATTCTTTTTTATAAGCATTTAAATTTCAATTTTGATCAAGATTCATCATTGAACATTTGCTAATTGTTATGTAGTTAAAAAATATATAAAATGTTTAGTTTTTATAGCTAAAAATTAACAAGGTGTTTTGTAAGTTGTTCTAAATGTAGTTTTAAAAATATTTAAGATACAAATACACATTTTTTTTATAAGAATTCAAGATTCAAATTTTGACCAAATTCAACAAAATCTCAAATGTTTCCAAATTATTTATAATAGTTAAAAATGTATAAAATGACAGTTTCTATAGCTAAGGATTGAAAATTTAAAACAAGGTTTTTC
>JACXSJ010000262.1:0-41868 GCA_014851325.1 Pentalonia nigronervosa
TAACCATCAAAGTAATGGGAGCGTTTCCTAAAATGTCGTCAACCATCCGGAAAACCTCGTCTAAATCTATCGGAACTGGTTGATCATCAACACTAAACACCAAATATGATAAATAATAATAATAATAAAAATATCATTAAACTTACATTGGAGGTAAATCCTGATTTGGAATCGTAAATTCATTATTTTCTTTTTTTTTGCGATTAGAAGATTCTCTGGTGTTAATAAAAAAATATCACTGTGAAATTAAACATAATAATATTTAAATAACACTATACCTCGTTAGTACACAATACGTTTCATACTGATTTAATAAAATAATTTATCATTATTTTAATTCATAGGAATGGATTCTTACTTATGGAAATGCTGGATAACAAAAACCAGTGAAAAAATTATACATATATATATAATGTAAAAATAAATGTGTGAGAAACATGAATAAGTCTTGTGTTTAATTGATATGTAAGCATTTCCATACAACTTCTTTGAACATCCAATTGCCTGATTAAGGTAAATTACGTACATGTAATTGTGTGTGGTGCGCGTACTATATGTCATATACGGATCAGATAAATGACGGTGATAGTGGGGGTAAAGACGGTGGCATGATCTACGGCTACACAGCGTATGTGTGTGGCGGCGGCGGTGGCGGTGGCGGTGGTGGCTCCCCAGGGACCCACTTATTACTTTAATGTAATTTCAACAGTACCAAATTAAATTCTTTGTGTTATTATTTATTCCTCCCAGCGGTTAACTTTCTAACCACAACTATGAATACACAACAAAAGACAAAAGTTTAAAATTAGTTGTAGAAATCCTGAATACATCTAATGAGGTAAACTTCGAATTTTATTTATTACAAATTTCTATCTAGATATTATATAATATGTATAATATATATATATATATGGGAGAATTAAATAAATCGTCTAAATTCAATACAATACAGATATTATTTTGCGATATCAGATTATGAAAAAAACTTCTCACTAATTTCCTAAACACAACTTAAACATTAGAATAAACAAATAATAACAATTTGTTATCTATATAACTATATAAGTTACATATATAGATTTACAATAAAACAGGGGAAATCTTGTGAATATAAATCATAATATATTTTTGGGTCAGAATACTTAAGTTGATGTAATAAATCAATTATTGAAATACTAGAGTTAAAAATATTTATTTTTCCACATAAAGGGGTATAATTTAGTGTAAAAAAAGAATGGGATACAATAAAAAAATTGTCGGAAAATGGGTACTGTTCTACTGTACAGTAGGTGTAAAACAAAAGTCACAATAATGGATGTTAAATTTGAACTCAATGATATAAAATCGTTATATACGAAAAATGATTCTGAGCGAAGACGGTCTGTCAGCCTGCATTAATAAGTATATTTTATGATATTATTGCTATTAAAGTAAATCATTTTACTATTAATAAAACATTGATACAGTAGGTTGAATTAAGTTTTATCGAAAACATTGCACTTAAAAATGTTATTGTGTGTATAAAATATAATAATATATTTTAAACGTTTCAAGCACCTACAAAAAATATTTTAAAATTACTCTTCATTTAAATATCATAATTCGTCCAAATTTGAACTTAAAAGGACTATAAAAATAATCATATTAATATATTTTGATTTTTTTAGCTACATTTTAAACTACTTACAATAAACCTTGTTTTAAATGTTCAATTCTAAGCTATAAAAACTGAACATTTTATAAATTTTATACTACAAAATAATTTTCAAATGTTTGACATTTTGATGAATTGTATTACATTTTCAAGCTTTTTGACCTAGAAAACATTATTTTATTGGTTTTACAGAAAAGGTATTATAAAATATTTTATGACGTGTAGAAATTAATAGTCTCAACATTCGGTGAAAATGTCAAAGGTCTACGGTTATTCATTTTAGAAATTACAACAAATTAAAAAAATCGTTCCCTGAGAAATTTTCCTTAATTTTTGTTTTGTTTTTCCCAAGTTTAAAGGCAATATAATACTACTAAGGGTATAGAAATCAACTTGGATAAATATTAATATGAGTATAAGTTTAATAAATTTCAGTGACATTTTCAGTGAAACAGAATTAGTGAAGATAAAAAATTAAAAACAAGAACTAAGAAGTACGTTATACACCCCAATATAAAACATAAAATTAATGAATCTAATTCCATGGATGTTGACAACGTACTAATAACAATGAATAATAGCTACAATCGTAAAAAAAAAATAATGTAATATCATATACCTACTTTAATATTATAATTGTATTAATTTCATTTTAGCAATAGTAATAGTATTTTCAATTTAATTATATAAACAATTTTAAAAAATTGGTATTATTACAAACGCATTTTGTAAAAATATGTTGATAAGTACCGGTATATTCTTTTTTTAAATTTAAATTAATTAGAATAATATAAATAAAAATAAAATGTTAAATAATAATTATTTTATTGTGATTACAGTATATATTATATTAATAAATTAATATTTAGCAAGACAACATATTATCATCTAGTACCCATAAATTTATAGTGTACATGTTTGTAAATAAAAATATATATCAACAAGAATTGGTAGTATTCTATACAACCTATTGGTTGATTAAGACCAGTAATCGTAATAATGGTAATGAAAATCTATACCTATACATTTTTTCGTATTCTCTCTTAACAACAAAGACATACATATCTATAAAAAGTCTAAATCATTGAATCATGGACATTTGTGCATGAATACAAAGGGTCCAATAAATACAAGACTACTAATAAACCTGCATAGTTATCACAAAAAAAACACAACATACTGAAGTATAAATTGGTCAACAGCTCCTGTCTTTAGTGCATTCAAATAAAAAAAATGAAAGATCAACAATGTCTGAAAGGGAGAAACTTAAATAGATCGATAGGTAATATATGATGAAATCACCAATCAAGCACATACATACCAAAACTTATATAATAATAATTATTGTGATCATAACTATTATTTAATCATATGATTTATGTAGTTATATATATATATATATACATAATATTAATGTATGTGAAGGTACGTACGATTTTAACAATATGGAATGTTGTATAATGTGATAGTCATATTGCAATTTAGCATATTACAATAATTAATAAACAGCCCAAAAACAGGGACATCACAAATTCCCAACTGGCATACGTCAGTAGTATATTTAGTCATGATAGGTAGTAGATATTAGACATTATCGTACTTGGTTTAATGCCACAATGGGTATCGAATATCAAATTATGGTCCCTTGAGTTGAACAATATCGAATTTATTAGTAATAACTTCTGGTCTTTAGAAACGATAAGTATTATTATTACGACCAGTACCGCAATCACCTACAGTGGGGCGAACTGAGCGACACCCTACCAAATTGGCATAATTATAAAATACATTTAAGTGCACAACATAAGTTAACTGTACTTAATTTTTAAAAATGTAATACATTAAAACTTTTACCTTGCCTCATTAAAATCATTAATGTTGCGATACTCATTAGGTATACAGTATGTTTAATTAATTTTTGCAGAAAAAATTGCATTAGAAAACGTCGTCGTGTATATAAAATATAATACTTTAAATAGTATGAACTTTCGAATTGGTAACATTTTTAAATTATAGCAAAATAACTAAAATCGTTATTCTTTGTTACCTATTGAATAAATAAATATCTATCTAATTTAGTCCAAACTTGAACTTAAAATCTATAAGATTCTACAAGATCTATAAGAAAAACCGTGTTTCTATATTTTTTAGAGTTTTTGATTAGAACTACTTATGAAAAACTTTATTTTAAATTTTTAGACTTTTTCTATAAAAATTGAACATTTTATAAATTATTGCCCACAAAATAATTTTTTCAATTTTAATTAATTTTGTTAAATTTTGAACTTTAATTGCTTATAAAAAAAATCGTGCTTATATATCTTTAATATTTTGAACTGCTATTAAAACAACTAATTATGAATACTATATTAAATTTTCAAACTTATTGAAAACATTTTTATTAAAATTCATAGAAAAAAATTGAAAATTGAAAATTTCTATAACAAGCTCAAAACAAGTCAAAATATTTTGAAAATTTTATCACATGGAAAATGATAAAATAAGTATTTAATGAAAATTTTAAAGTATCTACAGTTATTTGTTATTGAGTTTCAACAATATAAGAAAATCTTTCGTTGAGAATTCGTTAATTTACGGATGAATATCCAATGCCGTAAAAATTTGAATTTTGATTTTATGAACTATATTTATGAGGAATCTTATATTAAATTTTCAAACTTTTGCTTCAAAAATTGAACATTATTTTACACATTTTTAACTTACACACATCATTGTTAAATCAATACATTCTTTGCTCCGTTCATAATCTAAGAAAATGTAAAGCTAACAAGTAAAGAAAGAAGATACAACGTTTCTGTTGTTTAATTCGTGCATAAACAGTTTGCTCAAACTTAATTTGAAAATTCCGAATCAAAAGAACTGCCGTTTCTACGGCCACCCGAATTTAATTTAGAGATAATCTTCACAGTTTTTGTGCACAAACGACTGAACTTTGACTATTCGTACACAAACAATCTAATTAGAGTTTGAAAATTTTTTTCCGGTGGGGGGGGGAGTAAGCCTGTCCCGGTATCCCAACAAAAGATTTCAGTCTCGTTTTAAAATATTTCCCATTTTTATACCTACTTATAAAAAATATATAAAGAAAATTATAACTGCATTATAAGACGCCAAAGATGCATTAGCAGTAGTTAAGCATATTAATATTGTTATATCACTAAGAAAATATCAAAAAGTTTTTTTTATATTTCATTCCGAGTTATTGTTTAAAGATTTTTTTATTCAATAAATAATGATATTATGTTATTGTATTAATAATTAACGTTTTATTTGGGTAAATAAAAAAAATTAATCCTGTATTTTAGTATTTTTTATCTGGCCACCCTATCAATGAGAGTTGTTTAAACCAAACAGCATTCTACGATTAAATATAAAATCCTAATATTTTTTTTATTCTTATTTAGAAAGGACGAACGTAAAAACAGGAGTGCTTAACATCGTACCTCAATAAAGCTCAAAGCACTAATCTAATTTATTTTAGAGAGAGTTATTAGCTTAGAGTGTACGAGGAAAAATCGTGTCATTCTACGTATCTACGTGTGATACGACAACGATTTTGTTAACATACCTATTACTTGTTCAAATATAAATAATCCTTACTAAAATCCCTTAATCCAAATATTGACAGGTAACAGGCAAACGGCCGTATCCGCCATAGGAATAGATTATTAATAAGTAAAGCAAAATATATCGAATGAGTCCCCACTATACATTAAGGTAAGCGTCGTAGGCAACCACTATTATCAAAAAAAAAAAAAAAAAAATGGAATAAACGGTGTTAAGTTAAATCTTGGAAAATAATCTTTTGATTTTTTTTTTTTAGTTGTTTTTATATTTTAACGACTTTTGAGCTAGATCGAAAATATTGCCATGCACACTGTTATATAACTTTGGTTTCAAATTTTAATATAAAACTGTTCTATATAATATTGTTTTGTATTTGTTTCATAAATTAATTTTTTTCTTTTACACACATAATACAATAATATGGAGATAACGGAATTAAAACGAGACCACGAGACCATCTTCTCAAAACGAGACAAAAAGTGTCCCGTTTGAAGTTTGTCGGGACAACAGGATATGATGATAAAAAAGGACAAACCCGTTTTAAACGGAACGTATGGTCGTCCTAGTTTAAGGCTTTGGACGCGTATTATTCTAGGCGGATGATACGACAGTGAGACTAATAATAATAATATATCTATATCCGATGGTAATGATGACGACATCAAAATGAACATTTTTGTTTCGTGGCATATTGAATTCATGATACTAATAATTAATATTGTTGTAGAACGAAATATATCATGAATAACATTATATGTCTTACCTTTACAATCAGAATTATTTATGGATTACTATGAATAATGGCATCGCGAACATTTTATCCACAGGATAAAATATTGAAACTACCCACCCACCCAAACACAAAACTAAGAACTGCTTGAGCATAATTTTATTTTTGTTATAAAAATATAAAATAAATATTTATATTATTTTACGATTTCATTTAACGCATGCACGTAACCTAACACAACCAGTTATAAATACACTACGCATACAATAAGTCAATATAATATTATCTTCCCGTTTCCTCTATTAGGTATAAAGATACAGCGTGTATTATGTTACCCATGTGCTGACTTCAAAAGTAAGTTAGTAAAATACACTTAGTTATGTATAATGCTAATTAATTGCCACACTGAATTAAAATCAGCATATTTCTATAAAAACAATTATTCAATAATGATAGTTAAATATAAAAAAAAAACCCACCCCCTCTCCTTCCTCATAAAATTGTTTAGGTCAACTGCCCCCAAAAAATATGTTCGTCACTCTACTAACTTCAAGGTAGTAAAATATGCGAAATTATAGAATTATGCCTATTCAATTATAATGGTTAAGCGTTCACAATAATTCCATATAGCTGTCCACCCCACACTATTTACTCAAACATTTTTCGTTTATTCAACGATTAAATAAATTCAGATAGACTAATTTATAAATACAGATTCAAAAGCGATAAATCAAAAATTCAGTGAATAAAATAAATTATTTTGCAGTACTTTGCATGATTTTAAAATCATCCCACCCTTCTATTAGTAATCATAATATTATACTATAAATGGGAAGACTAATAATACTAGTTTTTTGTGTTATGTTAACGTAGTAATAGTAAATGCTTTTTGCAAATTGATATATTTCATATCATCTCATACAGTAATATTGAAGCAAGATTTTAAATTTGGTACCTAGGTTATATAATCTACATTTTTGAGTGAGGATTCTTTTTTGGATTGCGTCCATTTTAATATTAGATGTGTGAAGAATCATGTATTTTACAAATAGTGTAACTATTAAAAATTAAAATCATTTTGATACATAAATCTAAAATTATAGTTAACAATATTTAATTGTTTTAATTGTTTTTATAGGTGTAAAAACTGCGTAACAAGTAAATATCATTGATAAACACGTTGATCTGCATAAGTTACTACAAATAATACGCAGTTAAAATAATCTTAAAATGCATTTTTCAGGTAATTATTTAAAAAAAATTATTATTACTACCTACTCGTAACCTAGGCGGTACCCTAATTAAAAAATAAACAATGAACTTATTTTATTTAAACTAAATTAATATTTTTTTTCATATTAACTTTAAACTGTAAGAAATAAATATATATCTTTTACTATTAACTTAATATATAATTTTCAATGTTAACTTATTTTATGTACCTTAAGTTATTTTTTTTCTTTAATTTACACGCATTTGTACAACAACCGATATATGCTTGGACTTGTTTAGATTACGTTCGGCTTACATCAATTACTGTTTTATAATTAGTATATTTTGTGACTTTACATATGTACCTATAAATATTTAAACACTTTTTATTTGAACAGTCCCACTTTGCTCTTTTATACTCCTATTTACGCATTTTTACAGTCTGTGCTATTATAATATTACCGCAATAATTGAATTGTACATCATACGTTACACGAGTATAAAATGGTCTTTATAATTTTCATACCAAAATATAATATAATCGGTTAAATTATCTTCAGAGTTGACTGTCTTCTATAATAAACTTTGACAACTAGTATTTTCCCACAAATTTCCAAATACACCTTGTTTGTAAAATGTAATTTTTGTAAATTATAACGGTTCGTCCAATGTTCTATTAAAAATTAACATTAAAACATAACGATTAATTTTAAATAATTAAACTTATATACTTACTGTACTATTCATTGGGAACAAAAATTGTTGAATACTCGGATGACAACTAATCACTTTTATATTTTTATTAATTGGTTTCTAGTCCTATACAGTAAAATGGTAAGCAAACTTGGTATTATTATTATGTGTTTCATTACTGTGACGAACACTACAATTAAAAAATAAGTTTCAGTCCAAAAATTAATTCGGTAATGAATTAAAATATAATATATTATATGAAAAAAAAAAATAAATAAATCGAAATATATTACCAACATGGTTTTGTTGTATGCATTCATGGAAGTATATTGTAAGCACGATTCTCAAATTATAGTTGTACTACTTTCTCATTAACAATAGCTCGTCTGTCACGTTCTCGGAAATTCTAATAAGAATTGGTTTGATTGGTCGCCGTTGATGACGAATATTACAAACGTCACTTACATACTTTACAAACTGAAAAATATAAATAAAACTTCAATGTTATGTGGATTGGTATCGTTTTAAAAATATTTTGACTAATTTTGAGTTGTTTATAGATATTTGGAATTTTCGATTATTTATTATTTATATAATATGTTGATAAAAAATTATCACTTAGTCAAAAAACTTGAATATTTACACAAAGTGGAATTTAAAAAAAAAGTTAAGCATAATTCATAATAATTTGTTATGAGCATTTGAAGTTAAAATATTGAAAAATTCGTTAAAATCACGAAAAAGATATTGAATATTCATTCATAAATTAACGATTTTTTTTTTTGTATTGTTGTACCTAATTCAAAAACAAATAACCGTGCAGATACTTGAAATATTCACTAAATATTAAAATTAGCATTTTCTATACGCTATAAAATTTTATAAATATTTTGGCATTTTTGGAGCTATTTATAAGTATAAGAATTTTTTAATTTTTTTAAAAAATGTTTTTTATATAATATTATATTGATAGAAAAATTTTGTTTTGGTCAAAAAGCTTGAAAATTTAAAACAAAATTACTCATAAGTTGTTAATAGTTGTTAAAAACACATAGGTACGGTTTTTTTATAAGCCTTTAAAATTAAAGTTTTGACAAAATTTAACAAAATCTCAAAAATTTGCAATTATTTTGTACTTAAAAATTTATAAAATATTCAATTTTTTAGGTAAAGATATACATTTTAAGTTCGAATTTGAACAAAATTAAATATTTCAATAAAGAACAAATCCAATGCCAGTTATTTCGATGTAATTTAAAAATATTATCCGTGAGTGCTTGAAACTTTAAAAATATACATAGAAAGACATTTTCAAAAACAATGTTTCCGTAAAACTTAATTCAACTTACTCTATTATTATTTATTAATATTAAAACGAATTATTTTATTAACAATTATATCATCATTTATATATACTTAGTGATGTAGGCTGAAGACTGTCTCCGATCACAATCGATTTTCGTATACAATGATTTTATATAATTGAATTCAAATTTAACACATCTATTACTGTGATCCACTGGACACCGAACGGTACCCACTTGTAGATCTTTTTACTTTTAAAACTATTATTTATTTATCTTTTGGTCGCCACGACAATTATATTATAAAACACTGGAAAATAAATAATTACAGAATTATTTTTTTATACTTTTATATAATAGAAAGATTAAATTGTTTTAGGTATAATAAGTTAAAATCAACAGTACCCATGTCATAGGTGGCTAGGTATTAGAAATGCGCGTGAATAGGATCAAGACAATTTGTGCATGTGTCGTAAAAATTGCATATACTGGTTTAGTATAATATAATTACTTTTTTAAATTTGTGTAGTTACGCAGTGCTGTAGGTATACTGTCGACGACACATTAGGCCAAGAATGTCCAATAAAAAATAGCATTTCCTTCGGGTGCATTGAAAGTAAGTGCACCCAATAAGTGGGGCATTGTATATTCGTCAGCATTCTTCGACCACGTTTGAGTTTCGTAAACGTTATTTGGTGCGCGTGCAACTGTGCTGCAAGAATATTTTATCCTGCCAGCACACTCGTATATAATAATATGCTCACATATGACACAATATCCGTCGACACGTCAGTGTAACGAAGCTAATAGTGAAAAAAAAGCATAGCCGCACGACCGTGTACATATTGTAAACCAGGGGTGTCCAACCTAGGTAGACCACATTAGGTAAGTGAAGTCGTCGTGGGCCACATACATTTTTATAATAATAAATTTTATTTTTTCGTCATCGCTATCGTTGTAAATCCCTGTTTTTAATATTAGTTTTTTGCTTATGTAGCGTATGTCGACCGCCGTCGCAAAAATATGTTAATCGACGCGAAGTCAGTCGAGTGCTACACGTCGAACGAATTAATAATACATTCATTACATTAAATATTAAATAACAGTTCTGTTGTAAACCGACTCGTCTTAATAAACCAATTACTCTCAATCGAACTTGTGTTGATTTCTGACGAATCCAACCTACCAAACTTTCCTTAACCGTTTTTTTTGGAAGAAACCAACCGACGGGGAGTACAATCTGACATTCACCGAAATATCAATTGGCGAAGTATAAATAAAGCCTTATGTTTATAGGTTTTATTTTTAATAATTTGTTTTCTTATTATAGACATAAGTAATTGATGGTTTTGAAATTTACGAAAGGGCCACATCAAAACCTATCACGGGCCGCGGGTTGGACACTCCTGCTGCAAATTGTATAGGTAATGAAAAAAAAAACATAAAAATAATTGCTTTAAAATGTGTGATATAAAGTAGATCAATCTAAATAAATGGTCTAATGTATAAAATATATTCAACAGTAATTAATTCAAATTTAGTTAAGTTAGGTTTAGATTCTACCTTATATATCAGACATTTAAAAGCAATTATTTTTATGTTTTTTTTTACAAGGAGTTAACAGAGTGTTTTTGTTGGGATTATAATAACTCGTAATAGTTTATTTTTTAGCGTCTGTATAGCATACCTATACTTAATGATATAGACACCGTGTATGAACATTTTACTCGATACAATGCGTACGTAAGCAGAAGATGTAAAAATGTTTACACATATTATAGACTAGCTGCATACCTGATTTTACTCCATTTACCGGATTTTCTATTAAGTTGAAATAATCCAAACGAGTAGGTATTCCGCTGCAAAACGTGTTGTCGACTGTTGTACATTTGTACGTGTTCGCGCCTTCAATTGATTCCGTGACACTTAACAGGTAGATCCGTTGTAGGTTTCACAATAAAATGTTATCATTTCGTTTTTGAGTAGAAATTATTACATTAACGATATAATAATAAATCTTAACATTGTTCCTTGATAAAATATGGTTTGTTATAATTTCATAAAATAATTAATTTAATTTAATAATATTAAGTATTCGTAACGTGATCACGAACAACTAATAATATGGACGAAGTATGTCACTCGACTGCCGGCTCCGAGAGCCGCACAAATCGTCGGCGATGGTTGTCTCAATAATTATTGCTTACTCATACTAAATTCGTATTTTTAAACAAAGAGTTCTTACATACGAGTTATACAATAATTTATAAAAGCAGTTTAATTGTCCATGTTGGTGATTTTATTTGAACTCTATATCTGTTTAATTTTTTGTTTAGTCTCGTAGGTATACGTATATATTATAATGGGGTCATATTACTTGATTAGCTTTAGCAAATGTGTCAAAATATTATGTGATTTTATGTGAGAGTGATTTTTTTATAACATGTTTGAAAATTTTCGCGATTGCTCTGAAGTCCATTTTATGTTAAAATGTATGAATGCTTTAAAGTATTATTTGTTATTTTAAATGTATTATTATTTGTTACACTAGTTTCGAGTCCGTTTGTGTTTTTTGCTTGTTTTATTGTCTTTGATTTTATACTTGATTTATACGAAGTATAATAGAATTAATCGACAAATGAAATAACTTTTGTTCTTATCAATATTTAGTTTTATTTTTTGTATAAGAATTTAATTTATAGATGCTTGCGCTACAATGGTTATTATTTCTTTCTAAATTATTAAATGGGCAGATTGACTCACCACACTTACTCTCTCAAATTCCTTTAAAGGTCCCTCCTCGCATCACTCGTCAACATACCACTTTTAAGTTACCATCCATCTCCACTAATTATGGTTTAAATGAATCACTTTGGCGTTGTATGTTTATTGCCAATTCTGACCCCTATCTCTCAAACCTAAACAAGTTTTTTACTCATTGTTATATCACACTTGTAGTTTTAATTGTATTATAATATATTCATTGTAAATTGGACAGTGACCGTACAGTATGCTAAATTAATAGATAAATAAATAGTAATTGCAGTATAAAATTGTTTATTTTTTAATACAGAAAATAAAATAATTATAAATTTTACTAATTTGTCAATCTAATTTTCGAAAAAATGTTGATGGTAAAAAAGTTAATTTAAGATAGTTAGTTAATTTTTTAAAATATTTATATTTTATTGGAGTAAAACTTGAATCGTAATAACTTTTTCAAAATATTCTTTTTGTGAATTTTTAGGCATAAATAATTCTTAAATTATTTTTTATTCATATCATTTTCATAATATTTTTCATACGCTTAACTTGTATTAATTTTTTTCATTTTTCAATTGTCAGGTATTTTTGTTACATTCTATATAGTTCTAATAAGAATACGGTCAAATATTTTACTTATAAAATGTGATTATTTGTAGTATGGATTAGTTTCTTAGGTAACATTTATTTTCTCAATCCAATTAAATTGCTAAGTATTTTTGTGTTTGTTTTAATAACTATGATATCACAATATTTAGTTAGAATAATGTTTACAAATTGTGTAGATAATTTTTCATTTTTAATCTGTAGGCTAATAAATAATAATATATTTCCTAATTGTTCTTGATTAATTTGTGTATTACAATAATTTTTAATTAATAAGGTCTGAGGTAATTTTTTTAATACAAAATGAACTAATTTTATTATTTGATCTATTTTTATGTTTAGGAATCAATAATATTCTATAGTAGTAACCATGATGATTGATTGTCATATAGAACTATTTACCATCTTATAATCAATAATGCAATTTATTATATTCACGTTTTGTTTAACTTATAACATTATATATACCTATATAAATATTTTTTTTGTTTTGAATATAATTAAGACTTAAATTATGAACTGTTTTAATAATTTATTTAGAATATTATAATTGCATTATCCTAATTGCAATATTACGATAACAATATTGTAATCATAATAGATACTGTAATATTGCAATTTCATACCATAATAACTTTAATATTGTATTGATAATATCTAAATATTTATAATATATTTTAATACCAATACAATATGTAATTCTTTTATTATTTAATTATTTTAGAGACATATTATTTATAAAATTTTTCCAGTTCAAATTACATTTTCTAAAAAAAAAAAAAATGAATGTTTTGACTTCATCAAGTTAGCATCAACACAATATATACTTGGACTGTAAGTCTAATATCAAAAATTTGCTAAGAATTTGATAATATCTCATCCAAGTGTAAATTGAAATTTAAATATAACGGTGCTGACTTGACACTGCAGCACAAGTATATGGCCCGGTCGACTCGAAAGTGGTATCTATAAAATTGCAAGTGATTTACTTGATTTTTTTTTAGGTCATTTTTGGGATTTGCTGGAATTATATGATTTGGTATTCCTTTTATTATTGTGTCTAAATAAGAAATTACTATACCTATTTCTGTTTAGTACCGGATAAGTGAGGTTTGTATATACTAATGTATATTAAAGTAAGTTTTAATATACTTTTTACTTATATTGCATAATATAAGCATATTTGTCTTAAATTTATTTTTATAGAAATCTAAAAATGCCGATTATACAATTTTTGGTTTAAATTTAGTGTGCAAAGTTATAACAAGAGTTATAAAATAAGTTGCATGTATATTACTATAATATTGTAAGCTTATAATAAGCGTTGAATTATTTTAAATTTTGGTTACAAAAGTAAAATCATTTTACTATAATATAAAACTTTTTACAATATACTTAGGTAATTGATTTGAAACTAGTTGTTTGTTATCACCAAGCACACAGAAGCAGGGCTTATTTTAATGATTTTTGTCAACTACGCATTTTGTTTAATTAAGCCTAATCTACTACAGAGCTATGATTTCGAAATATAATATAAAATTATAGTTAAAAATGGTTACAGTTTTAGCTTTTTGGTGTATAGTAATTTAAAATTTAACCTATAAAGTAAAAATAAAATAATAAATATACAAGTTTAAAATATATTATTCTAATTAATGTCCTTTTTACTTTTGTCACGATGTAACATTTGATTGATCGAAAATAAAAATTGTATTAACTATTTAACTATAAAGGTAGCCAATTTTTCATTTACGTATTAATGTATTATATTGAAATGAACTGTACGAAGAGTTATGAGTTTTATCAAAATGCTAAAAATGAAACACGAGCACATTTACTTTAAAACTATATACATGGGATATTGGAATCAATTAAATTGCACAATGATGTACGGCTATAATTTATTATTTACATAAACTTATAAATACATAGGTATATCAGTAATAAATTATAAAAAAATCAATTAGACAAAAATTAACTATCAAATACGCAAAATAGGCCCAACTATGCTTTAGAATAAGCCCTGCGTATAGGTAAACATTATTATTTGTGTAAATATACCGTTATTTATTACACCATGTTTGTTTTAAAGGGTGACTGTTATAATCATTATTTAAATATTATACAATATATATATTAGATTAGCACTATTGTTTAACATCATAAATAAACATTATAGTCAAATTTCTCTGTATAAAAACAATTTGACACAAACAGTATTAATCTTAGATGTATGAGTGTGTGACATTATTATGAATTATGACAATATGATATATAGATATTTGTCACGTCTGATATAATTACAATAGCACATAAAATATATATTTGTTTTTAACTGGTTTAATACAGACACAGCTATACACATTATTGTCGTATATAGTTTTTACATAATATGTTATATTAGAACTTTATATGATTTCTTTTAGATTCTGAACGGAACGATGATTGTATTGATTTTACAATGATGAGTCTTTTTATGGTTTTTGTGTAAGTATTATACACTATAAGTAGTTAAAGTAATTAAAATAATGCTTCGAGGGTAGTTTTTGATAGAAAATATGATCTAGTTGGTACCTTTATAAAAAGTAAAAATTGAATGTTCCCAAAACTTTTCAAAAGCATTAGTCAAAACAAAAATTTTTAGTTTTTTCCCATAAATATCGATAAAAAAAAGTTGGCCGAGTCAAAAATGCTGAACACTTAATACAAAGTGTCTCGTAAATTGTTTTAATAATAGTTTAAAAATATTAAAATAATTAGTCATATTTTTTTTATATGTATTCAATGTTCAAGTTTTGACAAAATACATTGAAATCACGAAAATTTGCAATTTATTTTGTGTTTGATAACTCTAAACAATGTTTCTCATAAATATTTCATTCTATAAGCAAAAAAACTAAAAATTGTATTAACACAGTTTTTTAACCATACATTTTAAGTTCATATTTGGACGAAATTAGATATTAAATAGAGAACAAATGATTTTGTTTATTTTTTTGGAATTAAAAAATATTATTCGTGGATATACCTACTTGAAACTATTAAATTACCTATGTAATTATATTTTAAACACACAATAACATTTTCAAATGCAATGTTTTTGACAACAATTAATTCAACCTACTGCATTTACTTATAGTATAATAAATTAATTTTAAAACAATAATATTATCATCAAATATACGTAGTAATATAGGCTAACATACCGTCTTCGCTTAGAATCGTTTTCAAATCGAACTGAATTAAAATTTAATACATCCATTACAGTGACCCACTCAAAACCTATTTACTGTATAGCAGAGTAATACCCAATTGCTCATATTTTTTTGTTATTATACTAAAATAACAACTTACAAAGAACCTTGTAGTTAATGTTTGCGTGTTTTAACACATCATTGTAAAATCAATACATTCATATCGCTCCGTTCAAAATCTAAAACGAATAAGCATAAGGTAGGTAGTCTATAGGTATAATATTTACGCAGTAACTAGAAAATGTTTTTATTGTACTTCTGTTGCTGGTAATAAAAATTAAACCTACTTAGGTTTGTATAGGTATAATTTCATGTTTATTGTCGTGTTTCGAATAGGAACTTACAATATTTAAATATGCCTGTTCGTTCTTAAAAACTAAAAGTATAATGTCATGCGCCCATTGTAATATATGATGGACACCTAACGGGTTTACCTACTTATTGTAGGCATATCTTAAACATATAAAAACGAATGTTTGTCAGTCTATTATAGTTAGAAACTCAAAAACTACAGGATTATTTTCAATAAAAGTTACATCTATTCCTTGAGACCTGGAGCGTGTTTATAGCTTATTTTCCAAACCATACACAAGTAGCTAAAAAGTAGCTCATATACATGAATTTAATTTTGGCTCACAAAAAAGAATATTTTTTTGTTTATTGCCCCATTGGGAATATATATTACATTATAATTGTAAGAAACATTACATATACATTTTTACAAATATATTTATAAAATAAGCAAATCTTCGACACGTGCAACGTCGGACGGAACAGCTAATAGCCTAATACCTATACCTATTATGTGTGATCAGTGGCAGCGATTTTAGAAATATTATAATATGTGCAGGGCTTGGAACATTCAAATAAAAAATAAATGCATTCGCATTCATTTTTTTTTTTTTAAAGATTGCATTCAATAATGCAATTTTAATAAAATATAATATCAAACTTAACAAGTATTTTATAATATAATAGTATAATACTGTATAGTAAACTGGGAACTCTGATGGTTGCATAATTATAAAATATATAATATAGTTTTTAAATTATATTTTACGTTTTTATAATAAAATTTTGAATGAAAATATCTTCCGATATTGTGGGTATTGTATTCATATTTGTGTCATCATTACCGTTCGTAATCTTGCAAGATCATACGACCAAAAAAATAATAAAATGTCTATTTGTTATTAATTGATAATGTATGAAAAAAATTCATTGAATGTGTTTTGGACCGCAGGAAGTTTAGTAAATTTCAAAACGGATCCCCATAGAAATTAGTCGGCGACTCCATACACTATACTATGAGCAGTGCCTACCTAATGAATAGATTATAAAAATTAGAATTATACACATCGTACACATAGACATTTTTATAATGTATACCTATAAACTAGTAAATACAACTTAATAAATAATAATTAACAACCATTTATGTATATATTATACATAAATACAAAATGTATTATTACAAATCAAATAAGCGAGAAACAGTATATTGTTTTCATACACAGTAACACGAATAAAATGTAATTCACCTGTATAATTATCACAGAAAGTGTTCTATGCTATTAAGTAGGAAACTATGTTCCGTGGCTTTGACTTTTAACACTATGGATAGTGCACCGACAGTGTAGACTAATGTAATGGTCATGGACATGATGGTCTCAACCACAGTAATGGTCGACAGGCGACAGTGTTTAACTAATAAGTTTAACCAAATGATTATTGAGTATAGATAATAGGTATAACTAATGTTTGGAGTTATTTTTTATTCAAAAATTGTATTTAAATTGTATAATATGTAATTATAGTTAATTGCGTTGCATTAAAATACGTCTAGAAACCAGGAACTTAGCACACTTGTTCAGAACGAGCTTTCCTAACTTGCTTTTTATACGACTGGCATAATTATATTAATACTAATTAATAATTATCAATTTAAAAATAACCATAATTAACCACCCAAATCCCAAACCCAAAACTGAACACCTCTCCTATCACCCAAATTCACATACATTGCCGAAGGAAGGTGTCATATAAACTATAGGATAATGCAATCATTATTTGCGATAAGGATGAGGATTTTATCAGAAGATATAAACTCCTGTTATTTTTTTAAAATCAAAACACTTAATAACAGTATAATTTTGTTTATAAACACAAGAATATATAATTAAATAATTACGAAATTGTATAAGGCTCATTTGATATTTTATTAAAAAAAAAAAAAAACAACAAAAAATGTTAAAAATAATTATTAAAATTACAATTTCCTGTAAGCTATAGCAAGATTTTTTTTTTTAAAAACATATCAAAGTATTATAATTTGTTTTTATTAATAAATAACATAAAATTTTAATTTTATAACTCATTATTAGTATTTTAAAAAGCGCGAGGTATTAAAGGAATAGAAACAAATGAAAAATTTTTAAATCAAATACAATATTAATTTAAACACATATTTTGACACAAAATTATAACGTAACTGTAATGACTCAAAACAAATTCAACAACATCAAAAATAATACATTATTATAATATAGTAATTATGAAACGAAAAAATTTTTAAAAACAAACGGCTTTAAATCATATAAAGGAAAAATCATTAAAACATATAAGAATATAATAAAATTACATAAACTTAATTAATAATACTGAATAGAAAAAAACATGAACTAAAAAAACTACACTGCGTACACAACATAAATAGAGGTATGATCTTTAATAAACATAATAATAATAATAATAATAACTACTAAAAGTACCTTGGTGATAACAAATGTGTAATGACTAGGTTGTTTTGCTTATAATATTTAGATATACAAATTTAGGTATAATATAATCAATTATTTAGAGTAATAATAATAATAATAATAAACATTAAACAATTAACTTTTGGGATGAGATTTTTAAAGTTTGTTAAACAGAATAACAATAATAACTAAGTATATATTTGATTCCAATTAATACATCATAAAATTAATTTTTGAAACATAAATATGGTTTAATAGAATACGTGATTTGCACACAAAAACTATAATAATATTATAATGATTAAAAAACGATACGGTAATATTACATTTTACACTACCTACATCTATATAATAAAATAAAAAAGCTTTTGGAAAATAATCAGTGAACCTTTCATAGCCACGAACAATATTAACCTTGTTAACATAAACAATAATAATAATAATAATAATAATAATAACAAATTTTGGGAAGTTTTCAGCACCCAGAAGATTGAAACGAATAAATAAAATTGACAAGCCCACAATATAATGAACGTAGTGTAATTATAATTAATTAATAAATTTAAGTGCATTAATGTTCTTTATATAAGTGGTAATCATTTTTAACTATAATGATAATTGCGTATTATTAAAATGTAATGCTTTGTTTTATATGTTTTCCTAACACTATGATGATAATAATAATAATAATAATAATAATAATAATAATAATAATAATAATAATAATAATAATAGTAATAATAATAATAATAATAATAATCATAATAATAATATATCCCATTCGGAGAACGTAAATAAATTGTGCATAATATAATAAGAGTATATAATAGAATATATTATATACTATAAACGACGCAATTTTGAACATTAAAAGTAAATAATATAATAATATGTCGTGTTGACACATTTTTACGCCTTTCTATTTGTATATATAAATATATAGATAATTAATCACTAATGGTATATAATATTATATTAGAATTTTTTTTTTATAATTAAACCTAAGTTATTATCACTAATAGCTTTTATAATAATATATTTTATTAAAATATATTATATATATATATATAATATATTTTAATTGTTTATCTTTTTTTTCTTTTTTAATTTTTTTATTATTCCAAAATAGGTACGTCGTTATCGTATAATCGTTTGGATTTCGTAGAATTAAAATGAACAAAATCGTTAAAAAATGAAGCTATAACCTACGGTCCTTGCCCAAAATATGAAAAAAACTTTTAGGTAACACGTTTATCGTTATCGATAAGCCTATATTTTATCAATAGCTGTAAAAAAAAAAATATATATATATATATCTATTATATATAAGTATAAATCGTTCATAATTATTAAATTGCTTTTATGAGCGTAATCATAGGCATTTAGTAGTAGGTATAATATTATATTATAAATAGGAAACGTTAAAAAGACATATTTTTAAAAAATATGCGATCTACAGATATAAATATGATCCGATCGAACCCGTTTGCATAATGTCATTAATCTACAATTTGTAAATGAAAACTAATAGCAGATCTATATAATATCAAAATCATAATAATATTAATATTATGTTAAAACTATCATTATGTTTCAAAATATTGTAGAACAGTGTCGGTGGAAGGACTGCACACGTCATATATTGTAATTATAGTTGCATATGATTATGTTTTATTACAATACATTATATATAGGTATAAATAATAATATGAAGTTTCCGTAAAATCTTTCGACGGAATGTGTGTGTGTTTATGTATATTTTATTTACAGGGATCGCGATAATGATATAGATAATTCTTAGATTTTCATTGGTATTCATTTTGTCGTTACTACTGTTATTCGTGGGATATAATAATAATAGTAATAATAATATAAAAAATTATAACACGTCTTGCATTGATATTAGAGTAGAGGTGGTATTTGCTTTCTGTTCAAATCCAACACGCGTAACCTGGTATTAGGTGTACCTACCCACTACGTATAGGTTTACACTTAACGAGCGAGCATGTGAACGGAGGTCCGAATTGGGGCACGTGCAAGCGGACCGAGCGGCAATTTCAAGCGAATAATATTAAAGGTGGAATTTTGACCATATCATGGACATATTATTATTATAATGTAATTATTACAAAACGGACGGCGAACATTTGTGCCGAACAAACGAAACTGTTTAAAAGTCCGTACCTAATATAGTCATACCGTAGTTATATTTAAATATTTGTTTCCAAAACGCGGACGATCGACGATAAGAAATCCGAGTCCGTATTGGTGCACAGAGTCTCTTGCTCGTAATTTCCATTAGACGTATCGTTGGCACAATATCGCAGGCATATAGAGGCGGTAGGTAGCAAAATAAACGAAAGTAGGTTTCAAAATTCGACCGAAAATCGCACGGGATAATAATTATTGTATTATAATCTCGAATCGATTGCGTCGTCTAAACGTTTCTCACACGGCGGCGTATAACTATATAATATATTATAAGCTTACCGGTCGAGTGAACAACTATTGGTAATATTATAATAATGCGAGTTATAAAATATAAATAACATTAGACAAACACGTATCATATAATAAATATGGTTTTTGCATTAATATTTCGATTCGAGCTTACTACTAATCAAGCAAATTTCACAGAAAATCAAAACATTATAGTATTTTTTTTTTTATTGTGCAAGTCAATCGTTAATGCAACGACGTACCTACTACGTAAATATTATGCATTTTCGGGGCACTCGTAATCGATCTATGTACAACGATTGACAAAATATTTCTGACGGATCAGATGTTTACAATCGTTTTCTTATATATAATTAGGTAGGTAGGTACGAGTTGACGACACAATATTATTGACACATTTTCGGTCGAAAAAATCTTCAAAAAGCGGCATCGATCTCGATGACCTAATACCCGCAAGTGCAAAGGGTCGTCTTTGAATATGCTCACGGCGTTTTAAGCGCGTCTATCAACGTATAAAGATTAAAACACCCAAAATTAAGCGACGACCAAGCTGAAACGCACAGAGAATAATACATAATAACGTGATAATGAAGTATATTTTGCACTCGCCTGCCATCGGTCACCGCGTAGACTCGGGAAGTAATATCGTATGCGTTCATATAATGATTTACGATCGCCGGAAACTCATTTATTATGTAATTGATAACAATATATAGGTAGCATACACGGGATGGAGGTTATCTGGAGGATTTCTCGTCGAGATTATATTTTATTTAAACACATGTCGAACGCGTCTTCCAGACAGACGGGTAGGTAGGTACATCTCTTATAATAGTATATTATAGGATAACGGTCGCGAAATATTACGAACAAAAATATGATTCTGCACAACAGCTGTCGTAAGACGAAAACTGTAATAGTATAATTTACGTGCGTGTGTTTTCCACCGAAAGCGAAATAATTCGTAGCGTCGACGCGTCGGCTGAAGCGATCGTTCGTTTGCGCGCATTTTATTATTATTATTTACTATTATCATTCCTATACGCGATTCCGGTGTACGGCTGTTGTACATCTGTAGAAACCGAACGATTTAAACATAGGTAATATTATATTATATTTATGCGGTTAAACAGAAAACAGATTCAATATTGTACATGCCGTTCCACAATACGACCCTGTTCTGCAGCAAGTTACGTTAAAAAAACGAATGAAATAGAAGAACTACTAAGTCTGTAGCACATTATTCTACGTTATAATATTATATTATTATAATTATTATACAATATTAGGTATATAGGTAATCGTTTATGTATGGGCTACGAGTATGGCCATTCAATAAATTGTCCTTTAAATTATTTTGATATCCTATATTTTAACACATTAAACATATTATAATGTTTTTTTCGATATATTTATTTACTAAATGGTCCGTGTCTTCGTTATATATTGCATACTTTACTAAAAATTAAACATTTAAAGGCCACTTGAATGAACACACTTTTATGTCTAACCTGAGAAAAAACAATAAAATTGTTTTTAAAAATAAATTTATTATGGTTTTTTTATTCTTTTTTTTTTTAACGAAACTAGTTTACAATAAAATTTATAATAATAATAAACCTATAATATAAATATTATATTATGACTTAATCGAGTTTGTATTTAAATCTAAAAATGATTGTTGTTCGATACAGGTAACCCGAGTCTAATTTTAAATTATAATTTATATTACATTAGTTTTAAGTCCATTGTTGGACAAGCCGCTGCCAAAGCATTTGAGATTCTCAGGACGTATTTATTATTTATATAAAAAATAATAACATATGATAAACATATAAAAACTATAATATATAGAGCATAGGTATATATATAATATGTATATGTATATTTTATCCAGGGTATGTATATATTTTATAAATACGTCCAAAGTTTCGCAATATTTTATTTTTTATTGGACTATATACGCGTTTTAGGCAACAAAATAATTATAAATGAATTTGAAAGATCCGACGTTGGTTACCAAAATAATAATATATTATAATAATTAGATTACAACAAATTCGTAGATAAGTATTAGAATTTCACGTTACATATGTGTTACTATGTGAATTCAGTTTCGGTCATATCACACGGAATTGTATGTCATAAAGATTGACGAATTTTTGATGGTCACTTTGTATAGACGTTTATGATGGTAAACAAAAATACATAGCGTAGTAAAAATAATAAGTATATCATAATTCGCAATACATTAACGTTCAATTAACATAAATACACATTAAATAATTGAGTGATATTCGAGGGTGAGATTATACGATCGATAATAATATAGTGACTAGTTTGGTTATATAATAAAATGCAAAATAATACTGTTTAATTTACGATAGAAACCTAGGTCATTTCGAGCACGGGTATATTTTACTTTAATAATAAATTAGGTACTTTAGATTTAGCTAAACTAATCAATATTGCAGGATCGATCGATTCGCTTAATTGATCCTAGACTAGACAAATATTAGAGTGATAATCTTATTAGAAGTTATATATATATATATATATACACTATATTAGAGGCAACTCGTGAGTAATAATACCAATATGTAGACTTGTGCGTATCACATAACAATCATTTTTGTTTATTGCGGATTGTTCGTTAAAATTCTCTTCGGTTTTAGCTGCAAGTACAATAAATAGGATGATTAAAACATTATATTCTTAATACAGGATAATGAGTGTTAATCATGATATCAATATAATATTATGATGAACAATACATCCCTCGATAGGTTAGTCTTCTCCAAAATCTCAAGTTCTGGACTACTCAAAGGCTAATTTTTACTTCAGGCTACAAATTATATACATTTTTTTGTTTGCTACATTGCTCGTGTGTAAGGTATATACAGGCATAGTGAAACAAAAAAGAACTTTGAAATGACAATGTGATGTACATTCACAATCATCATGTATTTAATTAATATATTGTATATCTTAATATTCATACTTAAAATACATAGATACCTAATCATTAAAAATGTTTCATGATAAAAAATAAATAAAAAATAATTAGGTTTTTAGAAATCACCTAAACTAATTAAAATTGAATTGAAAAATGTCTAATAATTGTAAACAAACTTAATAAACATTTTTATAATGACAAACAAAAAATTTAATTAATCAACGTATGCATAAAAAAGGTTCAAAATTCGTCACAAATCACCATTGTGTATAGTTTTGTACACTAGATTTCCAAAGATAACCTGCATAGAATCACAAAAATGTAATTTTATGTGTACTAAATTGTGGTTATACTTTGTAGCTTATGACTCTAAGCTACTAAATATAAATTTTTGGTGGTAAAGTTGTATTTAAAAAAAAAAATGAATATTTAAAATATTATACTCAGTACTTACCAAAATTAAATGTTTTATTTGGTAGGATTATTATAATTATTTAGAAGAATCTGAAGATTGAGAAGAAATGAATTTGCTTGGATTGAAGTCAAAATTGACGAATGAAAACCCTTGAAATTCTTCTTGGTTAATAGATAAAGTTACATCTACAGGCACGGGTGTCAAAACTGGTTCTTCCTTGGTGAACTCAGCATCGAAGTTCATCGCGTCTTTTTTATTTTTCTAAGAAGGAAAATAAAATATAAAAAATCATTAAATAAACTATAATTTCATTATAAGCGATTCTCAGAAGTTTTACAATACAATAAACATTATACATATAAAATAATATAAAAATTACAATTTTTGGTTTAAAAGGCGGTTTGACACGGCGGTTTTCTAAGGCGTCCCAATCCAAATCTCGAAAAAATGGATGGATTCTTATTGCTGATTCTAAGCCATCAGCCATCACACAGCCCAGACGTTTATTACGGTTTTTTGTCATGAACTAAATCGATAATATAAATTGTATTAGCATTAGTATAAGCTATAAAGCATTTCTCAACCTAGTTTGTGATTGTAACAAATTTTAATCGGCCGTCAACCTAATAGAGCTATAATAATTACCCCTTTTAAAATGGAAACTGCTTCTTTACTAAGCCAGACTGGATAGAGAACATCGTCGTGCAAAATAGATTCAAAAAGATCGTCTTCGTTATCAGCTTCAAATGGCGGTTGGCCAGCCATCATTTCATACATAAGAACACCCAAGGCCCACCAGTCGACACTTGCACCGTAATTTAGTTCTTGAAGAATCTGATGAAATTTTAAAATGTATTAAAATAAATACTATTATGATATCAGCGTATAATAAGGACATTATCATACTTCAGGGGCTATGTAATCAGGGGTTCCACAAAATGTGGTAGTAGTCACTCCGTCACTTATGCCTTCTTTGCACATTCCAAAATCAGCAAGCTTACAGTGGCCTTCGTTGTCCAATAATATGTTGTCTAACTTCAAATCTCTACAAAACAAAATGATTAGTAAAGAAGTAAATAGGTATATTATAGTGAACATAATTTATAACTAAGGAGATTTTATAATGTGATTATGTACAGTGGGTAAATGGCGGTCAATGGCTATTAGAATCAATCTTTTATTGAAATAAAAACATTTAGGTACCGACTCGTAGTCAGATTAATATGTAGCATACATTTTTGTTTAAGTATTGAACTTATAAAACAAAGTACAAAAACTTGAATACCTACTTAAATACTCAAAAATATTTATATTTCAGTTCAAAATAATAATATTAATATTAATTATCAAATCAGTGGTAAAATAATAATATTTAAATAACATAATACTTGATTAAGTTAAATTATTGCGCAAACAACGCACTTGAGACAATTTTTGGACGTGGTTTGCATTAATTATAAGCTATGCAGAAAATTATAAGGTAGATTTTTAAACGGACTTTACAGACTTCTGTTGTCACTATTGCAGTACAATGTGCGGTTTACTATTATTACTAACTACAGCTGCAACTAATGCGTGTCGGTATAAATAATATGCATATTGAGCCATTTATTAACTTAGGTTCCAAAAGCCCATGTACATAATTATGTAGATAACTTCAATCCACGAAAAAAAAAGTCCCGGGGCGTACCGAAATCCGTTAGTTTAAGAGAAAGCCTTAATATAAATATTAATATTAATAAGTTTACACGATTTGGTACTAAGCTGGACATCATATACCAATAATTATTATGCATTGAGTAACTTCAAATACTTTTCAAAAAGAGCAAAAGAGTGTTCACATGATCATACGACCACAATATCATCGTCGAACCGACTATTTACTCTAGACGCATCAATAATGATATGTTTCCGGGACGGATTTAAATGATCACCTGTAAACTACACCGTGCCGATGTAGAAACTGCAAAGCAAGTGTCACTTCTGCTGCGTAAAATCTGGCGCGTGGCTCGTCGAACTTCCTAGCTCTCTGTATTTGAAACATCAAATCGCCGCCGTTCACGTATTCCATGACGAAAAACAATCGATCCTAAACGGACACACAATATTATGTCAACGCGTTTATAAATAATAATAACTCAAAAATGGGCCGAGCGTTTAAAATCGAATTGAGCATACGCCCGTAGGTACCTTGGTCTGAAAAGAAGAATGTAATGCAGTTAAAAACGGATGTTTAGCCGCGAGAGCTAAAATACGTTTCTCAGTCATGGTGCAATCGACGTCATCGTCCTGCACTATCACGTCTTTTTTCAACACCTGAACAACGAACAAGTCATCATGTTATTAAAAATTATATTCCTACTTATTTATTCGCATTGTTATCGTGTATCACTTATATAATATAATAAAATAAAATATGTGTTGTACTTTGACAGCGTAGACCTCGTCTGTTCCGCGTTTTTCAGCCAACATCACCTTCCCAAAACTTCCTTTTCCCAGCACTTTTATGAAAGTAAAATCTGTTACGCTCATTTTTCGATTACCTAAGTTAAAACAGCTCATGCTTTGGTTCACTGTAAATGAAATATAGACAAATGTATGTATTGTAACGAGGGTAGGCATATTTTATAATAATATATGAATATATTTTTTGTTTTTACTTTTGGACATTTTGTCGCTACTTCGTTTATCGTGCGACGAATGCTTATCAGGCATTATGTTCAATATATTGGTAGATTGTTGACTGAGATGATCGCGGTGCAAACTACTTCCACTTCCTGAACCACTGCCGATGCTAAAACTACCATTTCCTCCAGGCCAGTCCTACAAAATTATATTGATGCAAAGTTAACTATTTTCTTTTTTAAAATTGTTTTATGATTAGATGTATTTCATTGTTCATAAAATCGTAAGATCAAAAAAATCTTGTTTGACAAGCTAAACAATGGGCATTAACGAGTTACCACAAGTTAAACTTTAAGTTGAAAGAAACTTTTTCTATAACTATAAAGTAGGTAATTGTCTAATTAGTATTTAAATTTTAGACATGTGCCGACTAATAGACTTAAAATGAATTAATTTTTTACTTTAATGCATAGCTTACAGACGTTAATTTATAGAATATTATACCTAATATTTTTTTTCCATGTTTTAATTAAAATATCTTGTAATTTTCGAATGTTTTAACGTCTGTTTATGAAAATATTTTTAGTACCTGACGATTTTTACAAAATATAATAAACAATTCTATTGAGTAATGTATGAAATATACATAAAGCGTGTAAGTATTTTATGAAAATAGTTATTATACATTTATATCTGTTAACCGAACTTTGTCTATAAACTACGTATTTTAGATTCTTAATGTAGCGATGAATGTAAGTATTGATTTTACAATTATGTGTTTTTTTCTTTGTACACATGAGTTATAGAAAAAAAATGCTTTAATTTAAAGTTTAAATATTTTTTCTGTACTAAAGTGAATCTAATTGGAACTTATAAAAAATAAAAATTAAAAATTCACGGTACTTTTCAAAATAATAAAAAAAAAAACAAAAATAAAATTAGGGAAAAACGGGAATTTTTACACATGAAAAATTAGTGTTTGACAAAATCGATTTTCTTCTCAAAATCTATTTATTTTACAGCAGAGCGGTTATCTACTCCAACCCTTTTTCAATATAAAAACGCACTTATAAAAATTAATTTGTTTGATCAATTTAAACTATATTTTATAAAATTTTTAAAATTTTTAAATAGCCCATCTTTGTAGTTTGCAAACAAACAATGAGTAACTTTACAATTAATATAAAATCGTTTAAATCTTACAACATTTTTGCTGACATTCAAACCACAGCTTCGTAATGTATCTGCCATTTCGCGAGGATTAATGCCACAGTTATTAGCGACGTTTTTCACACATCTCCTGTGCACATTTAGAGTACAAACTGGACACAAACAAAATATTCGACGAGATTAATACATTTTTTTTTTTTATATATAAATCACGTTTTAAAAACATAAAATAAAAAGTTATGAGTAATAAAACCTTCGCATTGTAGTCCTTGTCTATAGATTCCGTAAAGTAGCGAACCACAATGATCACAGAATGTAAATATTTTATATGTATGTGGTTTGAATCTATGAGGAATATTGACACTGAACCGCTGAGATTGGTTTCCTTGATTTATCTAAATCATAGAAAAACGCAATCGTACATTATGGATTAGAAGATATATAAGTGTATAACAGACTTATGCTGTCAATAAGTATTTGGAATAAATACTCGAATTATATTTAAGACAAATAAATGTAAAAAATATATATACTCCAATACTTCATAAAAATAGTATTCCGAATAAAATGTTTAAAATACCATAAAAATATTTTAAATACTTTTAAAATGTTTTTTTTTTGTTTTAGATATTAAAAAAAAATACATAATATGTTTTTGGGAAAATTTTTAAGTTATAGACAATATTAAAATGTATTGTATTTGTATAAGTATACCCAACTGTGATAATTTATGATTTACAACATAACAATAAATATTAAAATAAAAATGTAATTTTAATATTATAGAAGTATTTGAAATACTATCGAAAGTATTCGGAATACAACATTGATATAAATACTTTTACGTAGAACCAGTATTCTAAAATCATTCAAAGTACTTTTCAAGTATTCTGAATACTTTATCTGAATGCTACCCCAAGTTTGGTATATAATAATATATAATACATCGAAATGAAATCACCAACCTCTTTCTTCCCGAATCCCGGACAGATCGTCACCACTTCCATGTGACAACGTTTGTGGACCACACACGTGCAAACTGAAAACGATTTCATTCATAATCATTAGATAATTATTGTTCGACATTCGGACAATTCGCAAAAACAGAAATATCGTATATTTTACGTATAGGAAAAAAATCCCGGCCAACTTTTCACAGACATGCACCATACATATTCAATTGCATTATGAACAGGGCTCGGGACTTATATAGGATTTGCATACCCATGCCGGATTCAACCGAACGTTGTAGAGTGATAATATATAAATACATTTCAATGTACTGCGTATAACACGGAAAATTGAAATATGAAATTTTATTTTGCGTATTTTTGCATACTTCTGGGATTTTATATTATGTCGGGGAATATTTTATACTATTGTCGAGCTTGTTTTGCATATTTTCGAGGATGTTTGGTAAAAATTGGTCGAAAATTTAATTTCCATTTCATTATAATAGTAATAATCCCACGTTACGGTTTATAATAATTTAAAGTATAGATACCCACGACGTGTTTGCAGGTAGATATTTTAACGTTCAACAAAAATTAACGTCATTGTCAAAATACACAGGTACCTAGGTAATTATCATTATAAGCCAGATGTTCACATGAATCCTGGAATAATGAAATAATTGAAATGAGATGGAGATATTTTTTTAAAATTTAAAATTATGTACTATTATTATACGTCATTTTATATTATATCTTATATTGGTTTTTACATTAAGTAGGAAGTAGGTACTTCCACGACATATTTTACTGTTACATAAGTCTTCAGCCCGCCGCAGGCACGGTGTTTATTGTTGCAACTTATCTTGCAATGGCTGCCGTTGCACATATTGTACCCTCGAGCGCCTAGCAACGCACAACTAATATTAAACTCCACAGGATAGATGAAAATACCAGTTCTCGCGCATACATAGACTGACGGTTTTCATCTAAAGCTGACTCGTTTAGTCATTCAGTCGCTGACTAACAATTGTAGAATCATAATTATTATTTATTTCCCGGGCACGCGATTAATATCGTGATTTGTATATCAACGTTTCCCATTTCATACAGTTATCAATGTGATTCATATTAACAAAAATTAAATTTAATATGATGCCCACATTTGCAAGAAAACAACGCACCAAATGACCTGCGAATAACGTCATATACATATAACGTCATCTATTGTGACAGATACATATATTATATATCAAAATATGTGAAGGTTGATTAAGATATGAATTTATATTATATTATATATTATTTGGATTGGATTTATTGTTTCAGAGTGATTGTCTGCTTAGCAGTTTAATCAAATTAAAAAAAAAAAAAGAAACGTTTTCTGAGAATATAAATGCTTCTTGTTTTTAAAATACTATATTTGTTTTACGTACAATAAAATGTAATATTAATATAGTTTGTATTATTATAAAAATAAAATTAAGGAATAATAAATATAAATGTGCATATTTTTACATTTTTAAGAGCACAAAAAAGCACATATTTTAATATTTTTTATTACGCTATAAATCCCGAAGCCTGATTATGTGGATTCCGAATTCGATGAAAGCTTAAAAATATTCACATGTGAGCTGATGATATTCGTGAGGATAAGATAATTTATGTTTATAATTATTTTCGTGAACACCGCCTGGAATAGACTATTTTTTTTTTTTTTAATTAAAAATCCGACTGAATGTTAATCTCGATTCGTTTTCATCCTCGGCAGTCGACGAGTGTTGTGTTATTATTATTATTATTATTATTCAAAAATATATATTATATACAATTGGACGTTTAGACGACATTTTCAACACCGCTTTGCCTTGAGTTTCGATTCCAATATATATATATATATATATGTATATTTGTTGGCTCGTTATATAGAATAGGAGATGCATAAGATGCGTTTCAACGTAATAAGAAAACTTTCGTCGATATAATTTACTTGACAAATTACTACGGTTCACGGTTTTATAACATAACGAAAAACATTTATAAGTTTTAACAATGATTGACAATGACTTGTTCGACTAAACCTCGAAAACAAATTTAATACATACATAATAACAGAAAATAACTTTAAAACGGTATAAAAAATATTTGGTCGAGCCCAGCATATTCTGATGTGATCACAATAATAATCCAAGAACAACAATAAATTAAGGTAATCAAAAAATGGTTTGGGTCGAAATTTGAAAGTAGGTAGGTTGTCAATTTGGCTTATTATAATAATGGTGGGTTTTTCTTTTATTAATTTATCAAACTCGGGAGGTTTTTAATAAACTCACAAGTAAAAATTGTTAAAATCTATTATACGTATAAATATATAATAGATGAATAATAAGTATAGTTAAAAAAGTTTTTGAAAATTATATAGCACACACCTTATACAATTATTTACTGAAAATCTAAGTCTGTAGATTGATTATTGTTATTTTTTTAATTTCTATCAAATGATTAAAGTTTATATAGTCCAAACAAACAGATTTAAAGCAACGAACGAATTTAAAAAACGAACAGCTGCAGCTAATAACCATTTATTTTATTTTACTTTTAATTACGTCGTAAAAAAATGTACATGTCTACGAATCGTAGTCTTCGAGGAATTAATTTCAAGAAGGGTACGAAATGAACAAATAATATTACCTAATAAAACGATGTGCACTATTTTTTATTTTAGGAAAACGATCGATGACGTACACTAAAAATGTTAAACGGTGTTTACGTTAAAAAAAAAAGTTTTAATTAATCGTGCATTAGTACGATTGCATCTGTTTCCGCATCGGAGTTAGGTATTTGTCATAAGTGATTCATTAAGAATTATTAACAAAGTTTATAACTAAGTTATTTTATGTGCAACATATGTGTGTTGCGGAGGTATATCTGTACTACGCTATTTACTTGATTATTATTTATTACAAATACTTAAACTGCAATTTTGAGGTTGAATTTGGTCTTTTTGAAATCAAATTAAACTTATTACGTGATCGAAAATTATCTAACAATGCAACTTTAAACAAAATACAAAATGCATTTGAGATTTTGGTTTAGTAAGAAATAAAAAAATAACCTTTGTGGAATTTTCGTATTAAAAAAAAAAAAATAATAAATTAAAAATAAATCTAGCAGCAAAATAGTTTAGTGAATATAATATAGTTTTCTATGGTTTTTTTTATAGGTATTAAATAATTTTCAAAGAATAAACTTCGTTAATTAATAATAACTTATTGTTAGGAGGTTTTAATCAACTATATAATAATGGAATGAATATAATAACTTCTTTTTATGTAAATGCAGTTAAGTTCCTGAAAGACATTTCGTATAATAGGTGCATCTACATTATATGTATATATATATATATATATATTTTAAATACAATTTTGACGTCAAACATACTTTGGGGGAGTTCAAAAAACTTCAAACGACGTCGATTTTCATACATGAAGTTTTCTGTTCTAAAATTAATATTTATGGAATATATGACAGTCAAAGCCTTATTGAAGCTAAAAACGATAGTAGGTATTATATGCATATAAGTAATCAAAAATGTTTGATCCTATACTTATTTTCGAGATTATAAATACAATCTACGGTCTTTTTAAACATTACGTGCAATTCATCAATAAAGTTACAACGGAAAGGGAAAATGTTTAATAATTTTAATACGGTGAGCTCGTAGTGGAAAAATCAATGGAATTCGGAGTTGTGTAAAATAATTGCAAAAGTATTTTAAGTCCCACAACAGTTTTCAAACGCCAACAGTGTATATAAGTCCAGAAACATAGCCGGGAATAATAATAAAAATAAACCTACGAAAAGTTGCTAGTGGGACCTCAACAACTGCATGTAAACCTCGTTTTAATTTGTTCTTATGAAACGACAACGAAAAATAAGGTGAGTCTTTTTATACTAAAGACGTATTTTTACTGTATTAGAGCGTGATTGCGCGAAGTTGTGCTTTTGCCCGTCCCGGCAATATCAATAGTGTTTAGGCCTGGTATGTACCACCTGTGTTCGTTTTCCAATCTATTATCTGCATACAACTTTTTATTACTCGAAAAAAAACGTTAACCGAAATGAACGTGTGTATATATATATATATATATAAAAGCGCGTCGTTGTAAAACCAATCTCGATATTAAACATTTTGTAGAACTGTGTGTTTGCTTTTTACATTCATGGAGGTTTATAATTAAATTTTTGTAATTCAAATTCTTTATTTAATAATTTAATCCAATATAATTGTATAAATTAATACGATATGAGTGTGTATTGGAATATTTAATTTAAGTTTTTTTACTTTTAATTAAATATTGTAATATTTGTAATAATTTTTAATAAATTTAATTTCAAAGGGAAAACGTTTGGGTCCCAATAATAATTGCTTTGAAATTTAATACGATAACATCCATTACCGCTATCACTAACACTCCTGGTAGCCAAGAAAAGGTTTGATCTTTTTTAATTAACATTTTATTATAAATATTATTATTGTTATTAAATTTAAATAAAATTAAAAATTTCAATTCGAAAAACATAACACTAATAATATAAACTAAAAAAATAAAATTATACATTCTAAATTATTACTTTGAAGTTAAACTCACCTTGACATTGATATCCTTGTTTGCCAAATCCCCTTAAAAATAAAATGCTTAAATTAATTTTTTAATAACAATATATACCTCTTAGTTTAGTGTTCTTATAGTAAGTACTTTAGAAAATATAATTTCAATAATATCTTATCGTTAAAAAATAAAAGGATTATTAGTATTCAATAAAAATGGTTTCAATCAGTCGATATGACATGACGTATAATATTTTATGATCAATTTTGATGTTCCCAACAATTTCCTATGCAAATATACATAGGTAATAAAATATATCAGTTAAAATTAATTCAAATATTATTACGAACTGTTTATTGACGTATCGTGGAAACCCTTGAATTATTCATTATTGTTTGCCATTAATAAACAAAACAGACATTTTATACTTCGCCTATTGTGATTCGGCGTACAACTAATTAATAATAATACTATTTAGATAGGTACCTACAAAGGGAAATTCGCCAATCATACCTCCCTCCCACCATTTTTCCTTTAATACCTAATGAACTTATTTTCTGATTTTTAGAATTATTAAGCTTATTTAAACTTGTGATGTTACATAAACTTTTTTTAAGTGGATAAAGTACACAAACCATTTTTTTTTTTAAATATTGTGAAGATTATTTTTTCAAAATGTTTATGTATATAAATCGAAATTAAAACGAGTACCTATCTATTTTCAGAGTTATTAAACTTTAATTACTAAGGATAATTGTCCATTATAATAGATTTAGCAGGCATGGAACTTTGATGATTTAAACATAACAATAGGTAGTTTAATAAGTTTATTAAAATTGTATAATTTATAATTATAAAATGTAATTTATGCAATAGACTAAATATTACATTTATTTTATATTTTATGGAAAAACTATTAAGGGTGTTCATCTTTAATACTTATACATAGATAAAAATAATAACTCATAAACAACTCGTTTGAATTTTGATTTAGATACGTCAACATTTATAAAAAAAATCATTTAATTAACAATTATCATAGTAAAAGAGTGGTTTTTATTTAAATTTAAAAAAAAAAGAGTTCGTAGGTACAGTACACTCTTTGAGTTGCACAAAAAAATTAAAGGATATTTCGAAATTCATAATTTAAAAAAAAATGTATTATGAAAGTCAAAAGGAATTTGAAATTTAGTTTTTAAGTGCCGATCGATAACTACGAATTATGAAAACATTTTATTTATATATTTTAAATTTCGTTTATAATAATAATTAGTGTTAGAGTTTTGATGCGTTAATTTTTTAACCATTCTGCAGTGATAAAATTCCGTATAATTAAAAATATGTATTTTAAAAAAAAAAATGAAGCATTTTTATAAATATTTTACGCACGTTCTATAATATGTTGAAAGAGGAGAAAATCATTATTAATAATAAAACCAAAGTTTAAAACTGCGGTAATATTCTCGATAAGAATTTCATTACATTTTTAGAATAGTTAGTATAGATAACATTATTTGTGACATTTTTTTCAGTTTTATGTCTGTGACCTAACAGTCTAAAAAAGTTTATTGATTAAGCAGTTATAGTATTTAAAATGGGAACTTTAGTTTTTACACGTTAAAAGAGCATTAAAATGCGTTAATAATTTCATACTACTTATTTTATTTCCACAATTTTTAAATACAATTGAATAAATATACTTTTTTTATGTTGTTATATTGTTGACATTTTTAAGTCGCTCAAATAAATGTATACAATTTTAACACGACTTTTTTTATTTTTCTGAATTTTTTGGACATACAAATCCGATTTCTACTTCTTAATAACAATTAATTCTTAATATAAAATATGTATCAGCGATATAAAGAATGTTATTTTTACATATATTATAGGTTATTATATAATGTAAGGTATCTACTGTAAAATATTATTATTTAATATATCAGTTGACCTATTTTAGGTATAGTAATAAAATGAGCGAACGAAACCAAAATATAAATACATAATTAAAATATTATAAGCACATATTATTATACAAATTTACAACTGCAGTTAACATTTTATCTTTGAGCATACGTTGAATGCCATTAAAACCCTTTACTGTGTTATATAATATTATACACTATGCCTATAGAATAATTTTGTACATATCGTCATAAATATAATATACATATGTAATTTCGGATATACCTACCAGGAATAAATTGTGTAGAACCAAACAAATTTCAAAAATGTTACTTTAAGTTTTAATTCAATGAATTTGTTATAACGACAATTTGTGTTTTAATGTTCGTTTTTTATGTCATATATATAAAAAAAAAAAACACAAGTTCAGATAATCAAATAAAGGAATATATTATTTTCTTTTAAATATCATTAAAAATGAATAGATACGGTCCTATAAGTATATTATGTACCGAATGTTTTTGAAATGTAAGAGAATATGATCTAAATAATAGCCTGATAAGCTTATAAAAACTTAAAATTTTTGTTTGATCGTATAATATTATGACCTACATTTATCAGAAGATAAAATGAAAAGCAATGTCAAATAAAAAAAATGCTGTGACCCAGTTGTGCTCCGAGCTAATAATGAATAGTAAGTTAATTCCTTTTAATTATCTATTATTTTTTTATTATTATTATTATTATTATACAGACGATGCCTACTGTTGCAATTAAAAAAACTGCATTAAACACAAAAATCAACAAATTGTATAACCGTCATACATTTATAAACAAAAACTACAAATAATAAATTATAAATGTAATGGATACTAGTACAGGATTGATTAAACTAAGCGTAACAATCAAATTATAGGTACTCAAGTCTTGAAGATTTTAGAGTTTTACGAAAAATATATAAACAAAGATAATAGCAACACGATATAGCTACCTATATATATTATATATTATAACGATTTTCTGATTTAATTCAGCAGCAGATGAAACGTTTGTAATAATGCAAATACAATTTAGTACCTGATGATATCTTAAAAATATATATTAAACACAGAAAATATTTACAACTTTTTATAAAAGTTTTCAAGATTAATTTATTTTTAATGTATTAATCTTATTATATATGTGTATAATATATACGATAGAAACGTTTCGAGTTTAAATATCGATTTTACAAAATTTAATGTATATATGTGGAAAATGTGAATTTAATAATATAATAATAAATTACTATGCAACACAAATAGTATGGACGTTAAGATGCATTAGTTACTTGATACATTCTAAATGTATGTTGACATAGACATTAATAAGTCCACCATAGTTTATTTTCGGGCAATTTCAAACACTCTAAACAGATGTTTACTGATTTTTATATATTTTCTTAAAAAGGGCTTAATTTAGTTTAAACCTGAAATAACGATTTATTTGATAAAAAATAAATATGTAGCAAAAATTAAACTTCTATTCAATTTTATTTTATAAACGCAATTCACGGATCATTCAAATAATAAGAACAGAGAAATCAGAGATGACCTGCTGTTCAATAGAAACTATACTACCATAGTAGTACCTACGCATAGCATAACAAGAAAAATAATTAAATGAATATAAAAATAAAAATTGAATTTTATTTTTACTTGAAATAAACTATACTTTATCTAGCTAAATTTAGATATTTCTATTATAAAATTACAAGATACTATTATTTGAATAATAATTGCAAACGCTAAATTTGTAAAACACAATCATCATCTGTATAATTGACACTTGACATTATTTTACTAAAACCGTGGATTCATTTATAAGTCAAAAAACTAATGACGTATAGGAAATTATTGATATATATATATATTTCCTTTCAGTAACGGTATTTAAATTCAAACAAAACAAATATATTTTTAAAAAATGTGTGCATTTTACCGTACGAACACATACCAAGAAATGGATTATCACTTGTCAGGTTCAACCTAATACCTAATAATAACTATACGTCATACATCTACTATAATTTTTAATACCTAACTTATTAAATAGTATATCACATTACCATATGAAGTTCCTGCAATGTGAACAAAACGTTGGTTGCCTGAGGAATGTCGCCATAAACTTATGTCCGTTCACTTGATGTACTCGTCTCCTCATGGCTCCGCGTCTTCGGTTCAATAGGCCTTGTCGTTCCTTGAATTCCAACGGGCGAATTTGTAAATCTGATAAATTTATTTTCAATATAAATATCTGCCAGTAATGTTTTGAAATTTAAATTTTTCAAAGTAGAATTTTTTTTGTAAATGTGTGAAAAAATATTTTGAAACGTATAAAAATAACACAACATGCTTTACCTTTTGAATTCCATTTCAGATCTATTCGAAGATGCAATTTTCCCTGAGGTTCTAAATGCACCTGAAAAATAAATAACAACAAAATATAAAAACGAAACATCCAATTTTTATTTGAAAACAATATCATATTTAAAATTTGTATCCGATAAGATAGGTGAATATTATATAAGTATTTAAAAACGCAATGAAGTATATATTAAGTACTTGTGTTAATTGTTGTTTTATTGGTTATTCAATAATTTGGTAAGCATTTCAACTTTCGACAACAAAAGACTGATTAAGCCGGTAAAAACGTGAAACAATATAGAGCTTTGTATCAATAGCAGTTTATGAAAATAATAACGAATTTAATGTTCATATTCTATTATAAGTATTATAAGTAACATAAAATATAAACTGATTAATTTTAAATGAATAGCCTTATTCCATATACTTAGTTGGTGCTTAAATTAATACGATATTAGTCATGAAAATCAATAAACCAAATTTCTCAATGTTATAATTTCAAGAAAAAGACAGCAGGGTAACAGGAAGCTTATATAATGTTATGTAGAACGACTAAAAGTAAAAACCTAATACCAGCCATCTACGATATTTAATATAATTATTATTAAATTATATTTTTTTATTAATGACACGCTGTGAATGCAAAGTATCGAAAAATAAATACATGACGAGTGCGAAAAAACTGAGATCGAAAATATTATACCAAGTTGATGTTCGCCGATTTGACAACCGACTGTGGTTATATAATGCCACTCCTCTGTCACTCGTTCTTGGATGGGTGACCACCAGAAAATTTAAATAACATGACGTAACGGCGTTTAATCATGAAATAATCACCGACATAAAATATAGTGTCACACCGAAAGCTCTAATGACGTTTTCCTCAAATTATCACGTTTCTTTTTGACAGATTTCTTTAATAACCATCGACACGTTATGGTTAGTATTAACCGCTATATGTATATTAACTAATAATATGTCAAAATACTGTTTTACATTCGATATTTCACTTTGATGTTTCAGTTAACATCTCATTTTCCGTAATTAGTATATGTCATTATATTGCAGTCGTTTCAAAAATATATAAACATAAATTTAGAAGGAAAAAATATTGAATAATATTTTTATAGACACAATATCGTAATACGCATTGAACACTAAAATATGATTTCGGTATTATTTTCAAAGTGAAATGTTTTGATTATTTTCATATTTTCTATAATGTTGTATTTTTTTCATAAAATCAATTTAAATAATTAGATTTTTTTATCTGAAAACAATTTCAAGTCATTCAATATAATACCTATGGCGGGATCTATGTAATATGGCTTTGTACTTCAATTATTTTATAAACCGAATTAATCGGTCGAAAATTATATGCGTTGATAGAAGATAATGGCTGTCAATAGATCAAAAAGCAATAACCATAAAATATATTGAAATACAGGTCAAAGGGTTAATATATTATAATTTGACAGTGTTTACTTGACAGGGTTTAGAGTGTTTTGGATTTGCCGAATAGGTAGGTAATCGAATTCGGCTTTCGTTTTCACTGTTAATCCCCTATTCCCTGATAAGAAAAGATATTTTCAAAATAACAAATTAAAATTCTAATTAGATCATCGGGGCGGATTGTTTGTCCGGTTATTTTTGAAAAAAAAACCAAAGACTTTATTTAGAGAATAAGTCCATTTGCTTGGCATAGTACAATAAAAACATTCCCACCCAGAATCGTTTTCGTAAGCTGCGTTCTGTCACTTGTATATTTAATTATAACATCGGGCAACTATATTATAGTCCACCCACTCCAGTGTAGTACGTCAGCGTGTGTGTTATATTTTATAACACACGCATCATCGGTATGTCTGATTAAATAATAAACTGCTAATGTACATATACGGTAACTGTAGATGTGGTCGATTTCGTTTGAAACAGATTACGTTTTTATTGACACAAAATTTATTCATTATAACGTTATATATTATATATATACCTATTATTATATACAAAACTAATATACGTGGGTATAACCGCGATATTCTTCTCGACAGCAAATTAATATTATTATAATATCTAAAATTATGTTTGATATAATAAATGCGTATGATATTCGAACTTGCAACATTCACATTACTCTAATGGATGCATTTAACGAACTTGAAAATTTAAATATTAATTTATGCCCAGGTCCACATAACATATCTCCAAAATTTCTTTTTTATTGCCGTTTTATATTATCATATCCAATTCACTACTTATTCGAACAATCATTATCCTCGGAAACTTATCCGTCTTATTTTAAAATAATATATATTTCAGAGTTATTTAAAAAAGGAGATCGTTCATCTGTTTTAAATTATCGACCTATTTCGAAAATATCAATCAAACCCAAAATATTCACAAAAACAATTAACAACAAACTTTACCATATATTAAATAACATAATTATCAATGAGCAACTTAGTTTTTTTATATAACGATCAACCATTAATAATTTAGAAACTTTCAATCTGTTTATAAATCTTTTAATATAAATGCACAAACAGTTGTGATATATACGAATTTTAAAAAAGCTTTCGATCGAATTGATCATAAATTATTGATATCAAAGTTAAAATGTTATGATATATAAAACCCATTATTATCACGGTTTTCTTCATTTTTAACAAAAAGATTTCAAATTGTAAAATATAATAATTATTTTTCAGATCCCATATCTATTACTTCCGGGGTACCACAAGGAGACTATATTTCTCCATTATTATTTCCACTATACATAAACGATATCTCCTCTGTACTAAAACATACTAATATTCTTCTTTTAGCTGATGACACTAAAATATGTAAAACTATTCATTCCGTTTCTGATGCTTTGGAATTACAATCAGATTTAGACGTACTTTGCGATTGTGCACTAAAAACGACATGGAACTAAATATAAATAAATGTTCAATTATAACATTCTCTCGAACAAAATTACCCTTGATTTTAATTACAAATTTTTAAAGTTTATCATAAAATCCAGCGTGTAAATTTAATTAATGATTTAGGTGTATTTTTCAATACAAAAATGAATTTCAAAGAACATATCAATAAAATAAAAAATAAAGTATCCTCAAAATTAGATTTCTTAAAACGAAACTGTTCTAATTTTAATAATCATTCCGCCATAAAAAAACACTTACTTTTCTATTGTACGTTCCTAGCTAGAATATGTTGCCTTTATTTGGTCTCCTAGTTCCATAATTCTAAATCAAACTTATGATTCTATTGAAATTTTTTTTTTTTACGTTTCCTATCATTCAAATGCAATGTTGATCGCCCTTCACATTCCGGTTATAAAGAGTATCCGGATTTTTTAATATTCTTAATTTAAAAAATCATAGAAAATATCTATCTTTTATTTTTCCCTTAAATTATTAAATAATAAAATTGAATGCCAAGAAATATTAAAAAAACTAAATTTCAAAGTAAAAACTAACCTTACAAGAATTAAAGATTTATTTACTTTAAAAAATATACGTCCTAATTACTCTTTTTTTTCCCCGATAAATTCATTAATGTCAAATGCAAATTCAATAAAATTGTATTAATTTTCTTGCAATGTATATGATATTAAGTCAGTATTTAATATATAGGTTATTTAAAATATACTTCTATTTAAATTTTTATTTTACTCCTTTTTCGTATATTATATTTAAAGTTGTATTGATGTAAATTATTATATTGAATTTATTTCTATTATCATTTTAACTGTTCACTGTTAATTCAATTAAATTACAACTATATTAATATTTTGTAATTCC
>JACXSJ010000262.1:41968-106998 GCA_014851325.1 Pentalonia nigronervosa
GTAATTCCTCTTGTACTATATCTCTATTATGCTTTAAATATTATGTAATCATTAAACTAATGATCATCATATGTTTTATAATACTGCAACACTATATATTACTATTGTAAATGGATTTATTCCGTGAAAATAAATAAATAAATACAGTAAACTCTCGTTATACCAAAGCTCGAGGGGAACAAAAAAAAGTTCGAGATATCGAGTTTTATTAAAATGGTAATTATTTCAAGGGGATATATTTTAGACGAAAATATTAAAGCCAACAGTATTTTAACCGACAAATATTTCACCCGACAGTATTTTAGCCGATAGTATTTTAACCGACAAATATTTCATCCGACAGTATTTTAGCCGACAAATATTACTACCGATAATATTTTGGACGACAAATATTTGCACCGACAGTATTTTAACCGAAAATTATGGGTACATAGCTAAAATATATATCTACCTAATAGAAGTTTAACTTAACCTGATTAAAATATGATAAGTATGTGGCATCGAAAATTCTTTAATCAATTAAAGAATTTATTGATTAATTATTTAATTTGGATATTTATAGATAATTTTAAGTATACATAATATGCATTCGTGATAAACGTATCTACAAATATTTAAATATATACCTGAAAAAGTATTTGTAAAATATTTTGAATACTCTTAAAATATATTTGTAATAATATAACATAAATATTTTGAATATAATATTCAAATACTTTTGAAAGATAGTACTCGAATAATACGTATTTCAAATACAAATTACACCAAGTTTATTTAAATACGTATTTTGAATACATTTGAAAATTATTCTTAACAAGACTGCACAATATATATAATATTATATATAGATAATATATATAATCTATAGATTGGTACCTAATGATTTAAATTAATTTATAATGGATTTGTTAATGGATACAATTATATATGTTGAATTAGTATTAGACTTAATATTACTAACAGTATAAAACCTATGTAATTAATGTTATACCTAGCATTTGCTAAACGCAAATAGTCCGTTTTTTAGGGAGACTCTCCCATAATATTTTCGAAAAATTATATATGCTTAGTACTAAGTACTGACTTCTGAATTGGCAGTACTAAATCCTCCACTCCTCCCCTATTTATAATGTGCATAATGGCTAATTTAAGAAATTTTAATATTCATTTCACATTTACACCAATCAGCACAAAAAGATTTACCTTAATTTATAACTTTTCAGTTTGCTGAACTTGTGGTTTTAAATTATTTCGTATTTCATTAGAATGTATTTTATATAAGCATAGGTAAAACTATAAATAATTTGTTGTTGTTTGAACAAGCCCAGACAAAAACATCTATTGGGACCGTGCTTACGTATTAACTATAAATGTTAACGTTAACAGGCAATAATGAACAATCATATTTATATTTTATCAGTTATCACTTAACAATCTGCATTAGACGTTCACGTTACACAGACTTCCATACCATAACTTCTGTATTGTACGTCTTAGTATAAAAGTCAGTAGTTACATTATCTGATTATCATAATTCAAGATAACCATTGTTTTTTACGTAAGTAATTTTTTCTTGGGAATTTTTTTACTACAAGCCATGATTAAAACCCTAATTATCACTAATCTATATAACTATCATTTATTGTTTTTGGCGGTCATCATAAACTTAATAATTTGACGTAAATAGTGTAAATGTACATGCGGTACATTTAGTTCCATAGTGATAAACGTAGACTATGAATTTGAAATGTATTTAATACTTAACACGCATTATTATAATTACCTCATTAACTCCTAAAATAACATTTTCTGCACCTGAATGTACACTAAATGGTAGATTATGGTATGTTAAAATAAAATATATATATATAGGTATTTGTCTGTGACCAATTAAACAATAATCGTATTATAAATATTGTGCATGATCTGTCCGTTGTCTATGAGAATACAATAAAAAGTTTACTTTCAAGTTTTTAACAAAGATAAAAAAAGTAATAGTATAAACATACTATAGTGCAATAACATATTAAATAACAATTCATTTTTACAGTAAAAATACTGTGGTATTTATTAGGACAAACATACATATAAAAATATTGTCTAATAAATGGTAATATACTAATACCTAATACCTAATAAGCTTTAACAATTAACAATATTAACTAAATTTTCAAATTTCAATGGTTTTTATCAAATTGACTTTTTCTAAACATTATGATCCCACGTGTTTGCGTTATTATCCATATTACATACTATTATTGCTATAGTATAATTAAATGTTTACCTGAGTGAGTATCTGACCAGACTGACTGAATAATACACACAATTAAACACTTTACTATTTATGTGTTTATAATAAACATAGGCGTGTCTACGGGGGTGGCAGAGTGGACAGCTATTCCCCAGCAACTTATTGAAAGGTTATACCATCAGTCTATTTATATTAGAATATAAAACAATAATCTAATTTTCAATATTATGATAAAATGATATATAAAATAGGGGGTGTATAATTTTTGGAAAAATCTTTGTCAGGAATGCTTTTATGACGGGAAAATAAAATTCAGGAAAATATATTTTAGATGAAAACAACTATTACTAGGAATTGAAAATCGAGGAAAATATAAATTAGAAAAATAATATCCGAGAAAATAATACACAAGAATTCAAAATCAGGAAACTAATTACACAGGAATATAAAAATCAGGAAAGTATTACACAGAAGAATAATCGATAGAAATTTAAATACCAGTGAAATATTTACAAGGCAAATTAGTATTCAGGAATAATAGTTTTGTAGGGGTAGCATATAGGCAATTTCTATATTTTTTGGTTAAAGTATTTTAATCAAAATACAGTATGATTTTTAAAATATTTGAAAATTCTAAATAAATAGAAAATATGATTAAAGTTAAAAAAAAAGGTAATTAAAAAAGTTAATACTAGGACAAATGAGGGGAGGTTTTGCCCCCTTTTCCCCTTGGCTATATCATTGGATTATATAATAGGAATTTTCAAAATACTAAAATCATTAGATAGGCGTATGGAATTGTAAAAAGAACATTTTAATTTACTGTACCTATTTTATTATTTGTTATTTTTACACTTTTTCATTAATTACCAACTTGCAATAGATAACATAAAGATTTTTCTAATTTAAATAATTTTTTAATAAAAATAATTGAATTGTATTTTTTTCATACCTATTCAATTTTAATGGGCAAGGTATTTATTTCAGTTTCAAATAACATTAATGGTATGATTTATTATGTCCTAGCATTCATTTAACTTGACAGTTGACATATTTTATAATAAGTAACAGGGATTTTCTAAATTTTAAATGTTTACATATTTACATAAAAAGTTACTAGTGTTTATATTGTAATACTACGAGAAAAGAGTCACAAATATTAGGTAGATGTAGTATAGATATAAACATGTAGTATGTCAAAACTAAATGTTTACAATTTGCCTACTCAGCTATGGAGGTCTGGACATGCCTATAATAATATACCTATATTAAATGTTTTTTAATAGCACCAGAGAACTCAACTAGTTAATACAGTGACCAAATATTATTAAATTTGTCTACATGACTACACAAAGAGTAAATTATATTAATTTCTGTGATAGATTGTAAGAAACAATAACTAAACAAGGCAAATTTATATATGATCATTATATTAGGGTTAGTCTAATTTACTGAACTGGGGCCATAGCAGCTGTATCGTGGGCAAAACTGGTCCGAATGGGCTGAAACTCAACATGTCACATTTTAATACCCCCATACAACTTATTATATTACCTGATATAATGCTTGTTAAATTATTTTATTCAAGCATAGTGTAAGTTGTATAAGGAGACATTAAAACTAAAACACTGTTAACAATATTAATATATGATAGTTATTGAATACTGATATATCTACAATCTACAGTATAATTAAATACTTCTGTATATATTTTAGTTTTGATTAATCATTCAATCACACATGTAAATTGTGTAGATTTCAAGTTATTTATTGATTAACCGAAGAAGAAACTATAATATACAATAATAACAAAACTAATTTATAATCATAAACTCATAATTAATATTATTTTAAATATTTTATTAAGTGACTAAGCATATGATGATATGATGTACATCATATATTGCAAATGCTAAATATAAAAGAATACATGTATGTTAAACATTAAAAATAATATTTATGTCGTCCAGGTATTTCAAGCTAAACTCAAATAACAATTATAAAATATTATAATATGACGTCACAGGTTAACAGAAGTACCTATTTATTATATTCTGCGGTTTTTATTTTTGTGATTTTATACCATCATTCTATGAGTATATTTTATTAAAATTGTTTATACGTTAGCGTTATAAGTTAATTAATACTCAGTGAAAAATTTACGGAGAGGGGTGAGTACAACGGATGCCAAATTTGAGAACAATGAAAAATTGAAATCACGCATGTTTAACTTTTTTATTCTTCATTATCACTATTACACATAATTCCAGGTGGTATTTTTTAATTAATTGCAGTTCCATCTAAAATTAAAATTAGGAGATATTAAGGACACCCACTCGCGCATAAATATTCAAATTGACAATACACCGAAATTAAATTGCCATTTTTTACCACCTCAACTTGTTATAAATTTTCTAATAAATGAAAATTAAATGTTCTTTCTGGCGAGACATAATGTTGTAAAGATCGGTTACATATCTTTGCCAAAGTAAGTATCGACAGAGACGCGGAGCATATTAAGCTTAAATAAATGCAGGCCTAACAGGATGCGTCCCTGGACGTCAGGTGTCGTCTGTGCTTCGGAGCTATCTAGTTCTTGCGGTAATTAAATATCTACAACACGGACAACTCTTTTTGTTTTGTATCATGGGTGTTATGTCATTTTTGTGGGTCAATATTAGCATTGACCTATTTGCTCTTTATAAGAAAATGTTAAAACATAAGTTTCTGTATGGTTAGATCTTGCACGGATCTATATAATACAGTTCCATTATTTTCAAAAAGGTTGTTTAACATTACAATATAACGTGCTGATGTGAATTGTGTAATTGTACACAGTAAAATATTCTGTGATAAACGTATTTATTATATTATATTAACTAACATGCATAATGACTATAATGTGTGTAAATTAATTGTTCTGTGTAGAAAATTAAAAAATAAATGTAAGACAATAGATATCAACATAATGTTATGATAAGTGATAACACTTATTGATATAAATATTCGGCTTTTATACGATTCGGCTAAAATGCTGATCGGCGAAAGTACGGCCGGTCAAAATATTTGCCGGCTAAAATACAGTTCTGCCAGTGTACTCGTCTAATCAATTATTTTTTCAGCTGGAATAAGGATCGGTTGATATATTTTCGGCTATTTTACGTGCTCCCCGGCGCGTAAAATACTGTCGGCTGTAATATTTGTCGGCTAAAGCACAGTTCTGCTAGTGTAGTACTTGTCCAATCAATTATTTTTCGGTTAAAGTATTTTACAGCTGGAATACGGATCGGTTGAAATATTTTCGGTTATTTTACGCGCTCCCCGGCGCCACCAATCCGAAAGACGATTTTACATTTTTCTCGCTACCCACACTTGTGTTAATAATATATCATAATATTATGCACTGCATATTGATAATATTGAAAAATTAAAAAAAAAAGTTTTCGTTTTAATTTGTAGTTATAATACACAATATTTTACGAACTTGTACACTGCATTTATGTGAAATGTTAAGCGATAACCTTTAAATAAACTTATTGATATATTTTTACACTCCCATCGGTCATGTTATTATTTCGACACGACTCGATTGACATAAACATAATTTAATTTTTATATTTCAATTTTGAACAATTTCTAAAAAACTACGTTTATTCAAATATACCAATGCTTTTATAAGTTTTCTTTCATATATTATTTATACACAACACGTCAGAATCTTAATCGAAATGCATTACTAGTATATTTTTAATAATTTATTTAACAAACGGCGATAAAGTTTAAAACGTGTAGACTAAATATGCATAAGAAAAAAACTTCAAATACCAGCAAATATATTAAACTGTTTATAATAAACTCGTCTGTTTGAGTGCAAGTCCCAATTTGAGTTTTTTTTTTTTTTGCTTAATAACTCGTTTGGAATTTTATACACGAGAACAAAATAATTTAATAAGAATTTAAAATATTAGGTACCTATGTAATTTAACAAGAATTTAGTTAACCTTTTGAAAACGGATACCGTTTTATTTTTAAACAAAATGAATTGAATTCGCTTCGAAAATGTACAAAATCTATGTGGGTATAAATATAACGATGTAATGTACATATAATGTGCATTCCTCCGTAAAAATATTCAACATTTTTGCGCGCTCAGAATTCGCTATGTAATTTCCAATAGTCTCTCGTGACTTAAAAGTGGGTAAACGTAAATCCCACACGCGTTGTACCCGTCCCCGCGTAGGCGTTTCAAAACTAATTCAACAATTTATTTATAAATGGTAATTTCGACGAGTTTTTTCATTATTAATTTCAATTTAAAACTTTGGACGCAAAATAAAAAGATGTCGGCACGTTATACATAGGACATGGTGGTATAATACCCAAACGTTAACTAGTTAAAAAGTTATTTGTTTGAAATGCTCCATCCCAACCTATATAGTTGGTTAATTTTGTAATTAACTTAATAGTTTAACTAGTTTAAGTGACCATCGTTGTCATAATAACATAGCTTTTTCAGTTAACTTCAAAATGAATACGTTAAGTTAAAATCAATTGTGGTTAAATTAATAATTCGCCTAATAATAATTAATGATAACAACGCCCTGTAACACGATGATTTTAAACGAAAATAAATCCAATAATTATTTGAAAGTCACGCTGTATGAACAACATGCTTGTGGCCCAAGAGGTAATTCCAAACAAAATAAATTGGCTTTTTTTACCAAGATAAGTTTATAGTAACTCGATAAAACTTTTAGATATACATGTATATATATATATATTAAATTAATTAATACATACGATAGTGTGTCGTATAAATACGCGTTATTTTGTCATAAAACTTATTGCATTCCACGGTTAATATTACCTCCAGTAAAGCGGTAGGATCAAACTCAATTTTAAGGGTAGAGGCAGAGGTAATATTAAAAATAAATAATAATGATTTTTTTTTTTTTTATTTTATTTTTACACATCAAACAAATTTTGATAAATTGAGAACGAGCGCAATAACACAGTAATATTAAAAAAAAAATAATAATAATAATAATAAAAAGGTTATATTATATATTACAGAGGTAATCAATATAATAAGCTGCGATTTCTCGCATCCTTAAAAATCCGTATAAAGCCTCGTGCGCGGGTGATATGATTTTATTTTTCGAATTTTAACGCATAATATACGCATTTGGACATAGAACATATTTTACGCGTTTTATATTATATATCCGTATAAATATATTACAAGATTTACGCATTAAATGTTAAAATCCGCTAGCGAGGGCAACTGATGGAGGGGTGTATACGAATAGGCGAGGTTTACCATCCTCCACACACTCGCACGGTGGAGGGCCCGTGCTGATGACCCGCAGAGAGAATTTCAACCACCCGATATTCATAGTAATATTATAATAATCATCAGCTGGTAAACCCTTTTGCATCCCGCCGTCTATACTCGACAGTATATTATTTACTTTACAGCATGTGAATTTTAAATTACATCGGACAAATACTCGCACAATTAATTAAACAAATAATAACCAGTGCGTCACGTTTTTTATTTAATTTTTTTTTTTTTTTAATATCGAAATACAAACGTAAACCTACTTTTGCAAATACATATACAAACGTAAACCTACTTTTGCAAATACATATACAAACGGAAGATTATTTTTGTGATACGGCACGCGCAACAGCAGCCTCCGGCCGTAATAAAAGCGTGCGTTTATTTAGTTTATTATAATCGTCATAATCGTAATGTTTTATCGCAAAATGCTCGGAACATAAATAATTTATCTATCAGCGTATAACAGTATACGGCTGTGCAGTTTATAATATAGATTCGATTTGCAGGCATAACGGTCGGGCGCGCGCGTTTGATCCGTTTTTAGCGTTTTGCACGCAGTTTACTGATTTAATTTGGCCCGCACGAAATCTGTACATAATAATAATAATAATAGTAATTATAAAACAAACATAGCCCAGCGCGATGATGATAATAATAATTAATAACGGTATACAAAATAACGCAATACATAACATAATAACGGCAACTACCCTTAATAATAGTTTTGACGCAAGCGCGCGCACATAACTTTTCGGAAACGCCGCGGCCGCCGGTGGCGGTACACACGTTGCCGCCGACCCCTGCGCAGAGTCTTGTGCGCGAAGCTTACAGCCAGCCAGGCTGTAGGTTATTATATTTTAATAAAACCGTCCGGACCACTATTACTACTACGACTACTACTACTACTACTACTACTACTACTACTACTACTACTACTACTACTACTACTACTACTACTACTACTACTACTACTACTACTACTACTACTACTACTACTACTACTACTACTACTACTACTACTAATACTACTACTACTACTACTACGACTACCGTACATTGTATATACGACACGCCGTTAAAGCGACAGAGAAGCGATTCGGGCAAAACTGCGGTGCAAAATGTACGGCGTCGTGTTGTATGGGGCGATTCGTGAGCTCGCCGTCGTAGATCTCACTTATAACCGGGTTGCCGGTCGCCCCCTTGCAGTACATAAAATTCGCCAGATATATGCTCACCCCCCCCCCCACCCTTCTGCCAATAATTTATCCATTGACGGTGCAACGTATTTTATTAAAATTCTAGTTTTTGAATTATTCGTACACTCGCTATTTAAAAATATCTTTTTTCCGAATGAACATCGCACTATCTAAATTCATGTGAATTATATTTATCGCGTGACTATAGTGACTACTGTATTGTATATTATTATATTTTCTACACGAAACGTCGTTAAAGCGACAGAGACGCGCAAGACTGCGTTTTGTAAAAATATCGTACGCGTATGGATTAGTTGAGCTGCTCCGTTGTAGATCCGACTAATAATTATTGGGTCACAGCTCGCACCGACTGTTTTGCATAAAATATCGCGTACACGGGGTTATTCGCCAGATATGCTCACCCACTCCCATACCTAATTTATCCATTAATGATGCGTATTTTATTAAAATTCTAGGTTTTGAATTATTCAAGTACATCACTCGCTATATTAAAGACCGTTGATTAAAAATACTTGTATTTTTGTATACATACCATTTAAAGAGTTTATATACCTAGTGAAAAAAATATTTTTTTTTCAAATAAAAATCACACTTTATTTTTGTCAATGATTTATCGTGTTACTTTTTTGAAAATATCAATATATCTAAAACGAATTGTTTTTTTTAGTTATTTAACTTTGTGTATACTGAGGTAAATTATATAGGTCCGTAATAATGTGTTTTGAGAAATATGGTAGCTATCATGATTTGCACATTTTAAAAACTAATATATTAGTCTGTTAACAATTTTTAATTCGTTGATTTAATTGTCTGATTATAATAATATAAGCCCTAGATTACATAATATTATTACAATATCCATTTTTATAAAACCATTTTTAAGGACTATAGTACAGCCTAAGTAATTGCATTTTAATAATAACTCAGAAACTACATATTCGAATTTCGATTTATATAGGTGCATGCATAAACATTTTTGAAAAACCATCTCCCCGCCAATTTACAATAAAAAAAAACATTTTCTTGTGGAATAAGAAAAACGTGTTAATAATACACGTGACACTTTCTAAATTACATAAAGAGAATCCAAGTAATTTAAAATATTATGGTGCATACAAATTCTAAATAACAGAATTTGAATGGATTCATTACTAAACGAAATAATGAGGGTGAACGTATTTGCCATTTGGCGATATTACCCTCTATGTAACGCATGATATTATACGCAAGCGAAACAACAATAATTATTACAAAATTATAACATTTCTTGCACCCGGGTAATTAAATTGAAATCTGTTATATAATTAATTAGTTTTATAAAATCAGGTGTACCTACGCACAGTTCATTATTTCTTCAGAAAGCATATACGTATACCCTTTATACACGTTTACCGTGGTGTGCCGGTGTACAATATTATATAAAGTCAAAGTTCTCCGAAAGTATTCACGTACAAACTTGATCTTTGATCTGGAATTTAATGCACAAATTCTACGCTTTGAGCGTGTCAGAATTGTCAAACTTTTATTATTTTGCGAAAAACATGAAATACGAGCTGAAGAAAAACGCAACGAATATAGGCTCACGGTACTTTCGAGTAGGTATTTTGATTATACAAATTCAAATCAAATATTTATAGTTCGTAATTTATGAACTTAGTGCATTATTTTTTCTAAATCGTTTCAAAAACTTATCTATCTGAAACGTTTATAATATATGTATCTACCGCGGTTATTTGCAATTATTCGGCTATTGAGTTTTCACGATTACAATATAGTAATTGATAATACGCCGTTCTAAGTGTGAATTGTATTCACTTTTTTACATAAAATTATCGACGAGAGTAAAAATGTGTTGTTACGAAATTATTTTTGCACGCGTGATATCTACGTTTAAGTAATTATAATTAACCCATTTGCTCAGAATGTAAGTCGAATATAAGTTAAAACCAAAACCCATACAATCAATTAACGTTTTTAAAACAATCGTCGAACTTCAAACACTATACCTACCCACACTCGAATATAGTTATAAATATAATATATTCATACCTACACCTAATAATAGATGTTACATAACATGAATATTAATTAATACAGCAATTTGAGTTTATGTTGTTCAGGTAAGCATATACCTACCAACCTATTTGATTATGACTACAAATACACGCGGTCTAAAAGTAAAACTTTTAATGAAACATTGTTTTTGAACGCAAAGGGTTAAAGTTTTGATCCGGCGAATTTGAACTTTTAACTTTTAGAACCACTGCAAATTCAAGGAATTATGAGCAACTTAATCTTAGTTAAATTTAAATATAGTATCAAGTTGATATAGGTACATGGATAATAATATAAATCAAAACATGATCACGAATGTAGACCATATTATATAGTTATTGGAACTTCTACTAATTAATAACATTCGTCAAACTTTGAAACACAAAGTTATAACCAAGATAAATACCTTATACCAACAAAACAAAGTTTTTATACTTATTACTAATATTAAAAAGTTTTACGTCTAAAAAGTATTAATATTTTCATAAATTTGCTATTTGTTTTTAAATTAATATTGTAAAAATGTATAAAATAATTAATCGATATTTTTAATCATATTATTGTATACTCCGATTTCCAATAATACAATAAAATTTCATTCTGGATTGAACCGAGGCGCCGGGAAACCAGAAGTATTACCAGCGGTGCACGACCGATTTTAATAAATTTAATTTCGTTTCAGATTGATTATTACAAAATAAAATACATGGTTCAGTCTAATAACATATAAAAACCACATTTCTTATTTCCACATGACTATAAATATATCGTACAATGTATATTTTTAAAGCATGTTTGGCCGCGAATTATATAGCTTGCACGTAATTGTGCATTTTACTGCTCCCATGCAGCAGTTATGATGACATGGCTGGAACATAATTATTATACACGATGATATTATGACACGAAACAATAAAAACAAAAATCATATTTTCGTGATATTATTATTATTAAAACAAGAAAAAAAAACATATTAGAAGAGAATAAGTTATTCTTATACAATAAAGTTCAAACTTTATTGTCGCGATAAAACAATAAATACGCAACGCGTTTCATCAGTAGTATATTGCAGTTTTTATTTTTTTTCTTTTTTATGAGGAAAAAAGTCAACTTTGAAGTTCAAATAAAAGATTTAATTCGAATTAGAAGTTATTTTTTTACTGTTTATAATAATAACAGCATAATACTCTCGGAGTCACCAAAAAAAATGATGGTTTTCCACTTCTCCGTGTAGTTAGGATAGTTTAGATACTTAACCGAGTCTCAAATTTTTTTTGAAATATAAAATTGTATTCACTAAATTCAATGTTTGTTTTATTCAAAAATATATAATATATTTAATGCTTCAAATCAAATTATAAATTAGTCTTTGTATTTATCTACGGAATTTTTCTAAAATATTTATACACCGTAAACTCGTATTATTATATTTCGTATTGCGATGAATAAAACATAAATAACAAATTATGAAGTTTGCGAGCAGGAATGGAATGTACTTACCCTTGTACCCAAAGTGTTTCGTTCCAAAGGTATTCGAGATGCTGCGCGCTATGTTGTTATATTTCGTAGTAATAAAGGTCACAAGAAACATTTTACAATTCAAAACATTATTCTTAACCGTTAACCCTCCTCAATATTGTGTGTACATTCACGTGCCACTAAATTTTATTGACCTTTTTAAAAATCTTACAAAAGGGATATATAAACTTCATTGATTGACAGTGTAAACGAATACAAATTCAACAATAAAATAGTATTTTTGCATTCGGATGAGATATTGAAGGCTGTTGGGTCACAATCGATTTGTTCGCAATGTTCCCGTGGTATAGGTACGATATGCATATATATAGTAATGGCAACAGAGATTTATTTTTTTTTTTCAAACAGACAAAAAGTATAATAAACACATCGATAATATTATAAACCTATACATAATGGCCATTTGTTTACTCTTTTGTTTACCTTTCGATATAAATGTAGCATTTGATTTTAATTATAAATCGGCTACAGTTCACTCGTAGGGATTTTTGATACATCGGAATTAAAAACAAAATTACTTTCATATATATATATATACATGTAGGTACCATATTATATATACTTCCAAAACTAAGTATATGTAATATAAACGTATAGACGACATAATAAATCGATTTAACATCGCAATATTTATTTAAGAATTAATGAAATTTTATCGACGGCAAAAAAAAAATGTAGATATTTGGTATTGCTTACAAATTAAGGTAAGTACATTTTTGTTCTAAAACAAGTTTTAAAAATGAAAATAGTGGCATATTTCTTATATTAGGTTATAACGAAATAAATGTCAAACAACGCTTGCACTCTAGCCGATTTTACGTAAATTCGTTTAAACCTAATGGAAAAATGAAACGATCATCCCTTAAAAATGAATTAAAATGTGATAAAGAAAAACCAAAATAGAACTCAAAAGCTACAAAAAAAAAATATAAGTTCAAGAATGTATTAAGTATGTACATAATTTTAATGATGAACACCACTATTATGCAAAAAATGGAGAACGTAAAATAATATATAATTTTACTCGCAAGTTATATTACTATTATCGTTGAACTCGTTTTAAAGGAACAAAAAGCACCCTTTTTTAAATCCGAATAGAAGGGACGCAACAAAGAAGCTATTGATTTTACAACGTGATATATTTGTTGTATTGGTTTTACAGCCGTCTTTATTTTTATTATCTTTTTCCGCGAACACTTAGGAGCGTTCAAAAAGTTACACAAAGCACCTTAAACGATCGGAAATCAAGTACGAATGATATTTTTGAAGAGGTTATTTTTCATTTGTCAAGGCATAGTTTCCCTGAACGCGAGGAAAGACGGAAACATTTAAAGAAATATGCGAGCAAAGCGCGATTTATTCCACCGAGTTCCGTTTAAAATCGTTTATCGAAACGACTTATTCTGTCATCATAATTTCGTTCAAATTTAATTCAGCAACACTCAACAGCCACGACTTTTTCTGCCTACAGCATATTTCAATGTTGACTTTGAAAAAAATTATTTTCACATACAATAACGAATAGTTTTTATTCATGGTCTGGCGTAGGTTACATAATATAATATACGTAGATTTGGTTCATAAATAAAGAAAAATATTTATTTTTAGGGTCCTCATTCGAAATACAATATAATAATAAACCGAGTAATATCTCGTTTCGTAATGTCCATCCGTCAATCGTGACTTTCGTTTCCGCGATTACTGATTAAGTTAATATTAGCATTATTGATTTTATGAAACACTATTTTAAAACGTATTATTGGCCTGCACGATGTATTACTCCTAGTCAGCGTTTTCCTCAATGAATTACTGTTCTATAATATTAGCATTATTAAATTTAATTCTCCATACAGGTGTACTGTACCTATACTACAGCTAATATAATAAATTTACATTTTATAATTAGAACATTTAAAAACTATGTCTGCAATTATTGTATGCAAAAGTTTTGTGTTTACAACGCAATGATGTTACAACATTATCAATGCTTAACTATAGTTCAGTATATACATGACTTTTTACAAAATATTTTTGAAAACGATTCTATTAATTTTCCACGGTCAAGTCGCAACTTATAGTGTGCTATAAAATATTTTTAAAACATTCAACATTTTCATAAAAAAAAACAAATTAGATTTATTTTTTAAAATTATTTAAAATTTATTTTTGCATTGTGTGAATTTCATATTTATGTAAGTGTGATTTTTAATGATTGTGACTTATAAGTACAAATCAATAAAATAGAATTTCAAAAATTTTATTTTATTTTTACGGTAAATATAAGGGAAATTGCTTCATGATAATTTAAAATATCTGAAGTACTTACTTGTACTAACAAAATCAATTTTATTCTTTTAAATGTAAACTTTTTTTTTAATTTTAGTCGAAATTTGATTCACTGAAATTTTTGTAAATTATTTAAAAGTTAAAAAAATATATTAAAATAAATGCTCAGCACAGTCAATTGTGTAGGTATCTATATTCTAAAAATGAATGAAATGTTTTATTTTGCGCTTCATAAGATTTTCGATTCAAGTTTATAAAAAGGTACGATATTTCATTATCAGATCATCAAAAAAATATATTTGACATTATCTAGTAAATTAAATTTATTCAAATTCAAATAAAAAGGTCAAAGGTAATTAAGTAGGTAGTTTACCAAATTTGATGATCCAACCATCAACATTTCCAAAGAAAAAGTAAGCACCAATTACCAAAATCCCCTCCCCTAAAAAAAAAAACAACTGCAGACGTACAAAAATCATAATTTATTCTGTTGTAAGCAATTGCGCGTCAAGAAATTTTAAATTATCTGTAATAAATATGATAACAAAACGCTTAATTTTAATTTTTTTTGAAATTTCGTTTTATCGATCCAATTGTTGATAAGACCCACGTACAACAAACATAAGATACACTCCAACCGTTGTTGACCATATTCATATTAAAGGATAAAGCGCCGATCTGAATTGATAAGTAAATAAAATGAGAATGGCAATGAAAAAACCTTAACGCACCAAATAAAATTTTGAAGATATTTTACCAAACGATTTTGTTATACACCTACCTATGTATAAATTTCAGAAATGTGTTCGAAAATTGCGAGCTATGAAAATTTCTTGTAGGTATTACTATTATGTAACCTATATAGTATTCAGTGTATGCAAACATGAATATTATCGACTGTCTGTTTTTTTTTTAATTCCATTGTTTTTACTCTTAAAATAACAGAACAGCGACAGAAGAAATTACTGAAATATGCTTCAATATATATATATATATATATATATATATATATAAACAAAAGATGGATTGCTACTTTCTCGCCACCTTGTTTTGATGATGTACGCCCTTGGAATCGTAAATAACGTGCAAAAAACAGGTACCTTTAGTCAACTGTCAAGACGAATGTAGTAATTCGCTTCCTTTACTTGTTTGTAATTACTTTTTCAGAATTTCGACGCTTTTGAATTCATCTATATAATACCAGCTATTTCCCATTAAGTTCGCAATGTTTTCTAAACAAACATTTTAATTGTTAACGTCCTAAACGAAACAAACATTTTACTATAGGTATACACGAATACAATACAAGCGAAGTACGTGCAAAGGCGTACCTAATATTATACGTAGATAACTATAGGTAGGTATAGGCAACCGATAAAGAAAATAATAAAATAATATGAATTAGGTATTAATAGCTGTTCATATCATAGGCCCAATTATATGATTTTTCTCGTAGGTAAGTTTTTCGTGTTACACGCAGACTTTGTGTGTTTTGGTTATATTGACCGCATGCATGTCAACATCAAAGAAACCTTCCAAACATGCAGAATATAATAAATGTATAATATATACATAATATATGCACAGTCCCCGCTGTACACATAATACTTATTATATAAATTATAACTACTATGCCGAGTTAGCTACACACATTATAATCGTATATTATGTGTATAATAATATATTGTACACACCGCAAACATGGCGAGGATAAGAACACATTAGTGTATTATTATTGTAATCTAATCATTACATATTATACATAATATTGTATAACATGATGAACTTACTAGGTATACCTACATGTCCTGCCTACTTAATGTAGAAAATTATAAAAATAAAATGTATACATTCAAAAGAATGTCATTCTACACGAAATAATACACACAGCGTGCATGTTATGAATAATAATAATACTTGTATGAAAATCAAAATAATATCAAGAATTATTTCAAGTTTACAGTAAAATAATCAACTTTTTTAACATTTCCATGATTTTTCCGACCTTTCCGGACTTTTTTCCAGGAATGAAGCAATCATGTTTTCGTACTTATTTTTTTAGTAAATGAATTATGCAGTTAGTTTATACTTTATTGTGGTTGATAGAGATCGATAGAAATTTTAGATTCAGTCCGAGTAAGTTTTGTCGAAGAGAGGGTGGGTTTTATATTGAGTAAAAAATTAAGATATCGTAAAAAAAGAAAGAACTTTTATTTGAGTTATAAAAAAATCAAAATCAACGGGATGGAAATCTTCAACTTTGCAGTCTATAATACCTGCCTAACCGTCCAACTAATTTTACATTCAAGTTAAACAGCTATACTTCAACGTTTAAAATTATTCACAACAGTGGTTTAGGTGTTTTCTTTTAAATAAAAATATGTTTATTGGAACTCCAATTAATTTTTAAAAAGCAACACGCATAAAATAACGTGAAGCTTTATAAAACCATAATTTGAAAAATCTATGAAAAATTCATTCTGCATTCGCGACATTAATCATTTACTTTCGAAATATAAGTAATTTTTTTTTCATACATTAATTTCTGTCAAAACCAATATGATTGAAGCCATTTAATTTTTGCTAAAATCGATAAACAGCTATTTTGTGTATTCAATTTCATTATTACTTATAAAATATGTATATAATTAATTTCAAAGAAACTAATTTCGAGAAATCGTTAAAAGTATTTTTCATAAATTTTTCAAAATGGTATCAACAATGGATGTTATTTATATTTTAACATAAATGTTTTACACTTTTACTATAAATAGATTTATTTTTTAAAATTTCTCAACGAAATCAAATTCAACACAAAATGCATAATAAGCATGCCCGAATATATTAGAAATAACAGAATATACCGAAGTATAAATCATATTTAATAATATACGAGACTTCACATAAAACAAAATGCATCAAAAATGTGTTTGAATAATTTTAAAAAGACATAAATACAGTGACAAGTTATCACATTAGTAACCTCTAGACATTGGATTTTTATTTTTACTGAATATGGAGCAAAATAAATGTCACAAAAAATAAAAATCGAATAGCTGCTGTAACACATATTTATACATAATGGGTACAGTATTTTTATCTCAATTTTGAGTATCAATTTCTGAAGGTCCCGATAATATTATGTAATATAGATACGTCTTACAACTTAGCTAACTACCTAAATTATCAAACGAACGGTTTTAATTGGTTTTTTTCTTGTTAACAAGGGAGCGAAAGAATTGTACAGAAAATATTATTTTTAGATAGAACTGTATTGACTTAATATAAATAATATTATGTATATTTAATCTTTAATATAAATTAAAAAAACTTTTTAGATTATATTTTATCAAACTCAAACACGATGTGCAAAAATGTCTTCTTTGAATAAAAAAATAAATATTTGCATAGATTATGGGTATCCGAACATTTGTCTCGCTTCGATTATCCTGGCTCAGGATCTAGTTGTTTTTATATCAAATGAAAGGAATGGTAAATCATCGGATTCAAATAACGTTTGGCTCGGTTTTCCAGGTATTTTATTATTTTTAATTAAAAGGGCACACAAAAAAAAAACTACTTGGCGAATGCGAAAGAAGTATGGATAACTACAAATTGTATCCGAACAAAAAAACAACATTTTTAATATTTTTAAATCTTACGGAGAAATTTTGAAATGCTTAAAATAAATTAGATAGGTAATATTGAACTTGTAAAATGTTACGTATTAGTATCTAAAATTAAAAATGCAAAATAAAAAAATTAAAAATTAAAACCATAATTTGTTTTTATCAAATGTGTCATGGTTTTTTTTTATGATTTTGATGAATAAGTACATATAAAATAAATACTTATTTAACAAACGTCGTAATAAGTTAATTTTAGAGAGGCTAGGTCAAAAAGACTTTTGGAATTTTTATTCAAAAGCATATACCTATCCAATTATTACAAAAATTACATTTCAACATAAAGTTTTGAAACCTTATGTAATATTGTTTTAGTTCTAACCTCTTTTCTTAACCACAATTCATCGATATAAATGCCAATTAATAATTTATATAAATTGACTATTAGTTATACTAAGTTTATGAAGTAAAGTTTTTAATTAAATAATAATTATTAATTAATCTCATTATAAAAAGAAAACCGAATAACCCAGCAAGTAAATATAGTGGTACACATAAATATTTAAATAAATAATAGGATTGTGATATTTATCATTAATAATTTAATCAATAGGTATGTAATTTATCGTGTCAAGTACATTTCAATACCTAGTGAACCAATATCTAATAAGTTAATAGCTTTAAATGTACATCTATATTTTCAAACAAAAATATTATTAATTGGTCTTGCAATTATTAAAAAGGTTTTATTTATTGACTAAATAAGAAAAAAATTGATTTTCATAAAAATTAATTTGACATATTGTAATTCAAAAATAACAATTAATTTCTCAATAAATTATAAATGAGTGCAAATTTTATTTATCTTGACATGAAAAATATTAACAAAATAATATTTTTGATTTATTTTTTCTATTTAGGGTGAATTATTAATCTATTGGATTTTAGATATTTATTATTTTAAATATTTTGTGAATAAACGGTTTTTTTTATACAGTATGAATGAACGCTCCTTAACATTAGATAGCTTAATAATATATATATGTATTAGAAATGAAACACAGAAGGTGTCCAAGTACCTACTCTACCTACATTAAGATAATAAAATATAATTTTTATAATATTTTTGTTAAAAATAAATAAACAATTTATTGATAAATAATAACATACTATAGACTATGATACGAGTACAAATATGTTTTATATTTCAAAGTAATTATTTTGTAATATTAATTACATATTAATAATGTTATTAGTGAGATTATTAGGTAATAAAATACCATAATTATAACTATAAACTTAAGCCCTTGTAGCTTTAATATTTAGATTATTAATTATTGTACATAGGTATATTTATTAGTACAACTGGTATAAGTATAACTCAATCAAGTAGATTAATGTAATTTATCAATTATCACCAACAACCTTAATAAAGTTCAAAAGTGTTTACATGGATAACAGTGTTTAATGTATTAACACTTCATATATATACATTTTAAAAACACAAGCACCTATATTAATAAGTCCTACTTGTATATACTTAAGTCGTATAGTGTAAATACCATTACAAATAATCTAAATAATATATAATCCTATTTCATCTAAAATATTAATTTTGTTTAATGTTAACAATTTTTAATATTTTTCCTACTTATAAATTTTGAAACCCATAAAATATTAAATATTGGCAAAACTCCTAAATTAAAAACTATTATTGACTCATGTACTAAGAAAAAGTTTTATTAATTTAAAAATATTTCAAAAATAACAAAATAGATGAATTTTAAAAAGAAAATGTTTCATTTATTTAGGTATGAATCATAGATTTTTTAACTAGTTTCAGTAACTAAAATAATAAAAGAAAAATATAGGTATACTAGCTTAGTATGCTCCAATACTTTGAAAATGTAATTTATAGTTAGTTCGCCTATTATTATTATTTATTTTAATTAAGAGCACAACACATGAATACATTATTTAACTATATATATTTTTAAGTATAATTTAACTTGTGTGTAGCTAAAACTAAAATTGATCTAGCATAATTACACAGGCTGCAATTAATAATAAGTACCAAAATAAGTAATAATCTAGTTCATCAAAATAAAGAACTGTAAATGCAAATAATATCTAAAAAGAGCAGTAAATAATATGTGTAATTTCTATGAAAATACAAACAATTTTAAGTATTTAATTAATAAATATTTGAAAAAAAAATTAATAATTCGATTTGGGTAAGTAAAATCTTATGTCAAAAATATATAGGTATGTATAAATGTATAAAAATTTGTATGTAAGAAAATCTAATACGTATAAACGTCTAATATAAGAAACATCAGATACCAATTTTATAATAATTATTAATATAATTTATTTAAAAACAACTGATTATTAATATTGATATACTTTTTTTATTTTAAACTGATGAAAAATAGTTATTTTATATAGAAAGACAATCACATTACTCAAAAATCATTATCGCAGAATTAAGAATTATCAGAAGGTAAAATGTATCGGAAATTAATTATTAATTACCTACTAATAATAAAACTTATAATTTTAGTATAACATTTTTTGTAAATTTACCTATAATGTATATAAGAGTTTTGTTGTTATTAGTGTTTGATAACTTTAATAATCAAATGGTCATTACTGTAATACCAATATTATTAAATTAAATTGGCAACCTCTGTGACTGTATATTATATTAAAAATTCAAGAAACTATTATTGATTTTTCTTAATGCAAAAGGGTAACATTGGAAACCAATTGCGAGACATCTACTTAACCTTTTTTATAAATAATTAATAGCTCGAATAATAGGTACAATAAGTAGGTACAACATAAATTTAAGGTCAATGAATATTATGTTCAAATTACCTATTGTTAATTTTCAAAGCAACAAGGCTTATTAAGTATAGAAACTGTTAATTATTAATATAAGTTTTATTAATTATCTAATTATTAGATATAAAATCTGAATCGGATATTAAAAATAAAAATATTGAAATATTAAACGGTAGGTAGGTAGGTAGCTAACCTAAACATTACACTAAACAACAATAAATGTGTTTTGAAATGTCTTTGAAGTATCGGTCTTTTTTTAAATGTATCCGATACATTCTTGACAAGTAAAATAAAGATTGGTAGGTACATGAAAAAAAATTGCTCACCCAAAATTAATTTATTCAAGCAATATAGGTATTTAGTTAATTTTTAACATAAAAATGAATCAGTTTTTTTTAATTAATAAATGATATCAAGATACCTATGTTATATTTATTAAATTAAGTTACTAGTATCAGAGGCTAAAGTAATTAATATTAAGTCATTATATTTTAAGAACAGACAAATACATTTTTATACATAATATACAACTAATATAATCATTAAAATTACAATACATTTGTTTGAGCATTAAATTATAAAACTGTTTAAATTAACATACACCTAATAAAACTAATATACCCAGTTTAAAAATAATTTTTTTTTGACATAAGATTTTACAAATTTTAAAATTGTTTTTATTATTTAAATAATTACAGGCTATAAAGTATAAGCTATAATAGGTAAGTACAACATATTATTATGACTAATTTATTTAATATTCAGCAAATTTCAAATTTAAATTAATATATTTATTAAAATTACTTTTTAATTCAAAAATAAGCACAAAAACAGACAGTACAAAAGATTTTTCGTGCAACTTAATAATAGGTACAATATATTATATAATATTGGTCTCAACGGTTTTTTATAATAAATGTTATTAGATAGTGTTATAATTAAATGTACTTTCATATAAAAGCAATAGACAAACTACAACAGTAATAGAACATAATATTATTTATTAAAATCAAATAAGTTCATAAACATTGTAAAATAAATACTTGGTAAGTTATAAAAATCATAAAACATCACTTTTTTGTATTAGATAATTAAGTAAACAATGGCAATATTGTTTAAATACTTGCATGCATAAGCAATAATACTGATAGAAATCCGGTAAATAATTCAATCTATTCTTCCACTTATCTATAATTGTAGAAATTCAACTCATACCTAACAAAAAAAAATAATTTCTAGTTTTACAAATAAAAATAGATAGATAGGTATATAACACTAAACCTAGAAGTTATAATTGGATCCAATATAGTCAATTTATCTAAATGATATATTATTTTTTTTTTTTTTTTAAATGTATTACCAATTATAACAGAATGTAAAGTAGAATACATACCCAGAATTCTTGATCCTCTGAAATTTCTCGTTGAATGAGTTCACTGAACGACAGCTTACAATTGGCCACAAACAAGTCTTCAATGACAGCGTCGTGGAACACTGTCAAGCCCAGCCGGTTGGCGTCGTGAACGTCATGGGTGAAATATTCATTCCAGACAGGATCATAGGTCTTGGGCACAGTGGACGACCGGAGCAGTATGTTGTCATCAATGTCAATGCTGACGTAAGCGTCCAGCAACGGGTCCTCAGGCTTCAGGAAAGGCATGTTCTTGAGACGGGTCTGCAGGTCGGTGGGCCGCAAGCCGGACGCTTCGCAGAGCTTGATGCGTATGGTACCCGTGAACGTCTGGTCCATTGACACGGTCGAACGGTCTCCGTCGTCTTTCTTCTCGACGCCAATCATAGTGGCGGAAGTGCGGGTTTTCGGATATCGACGAGACGAAGTGGTGGGAAAAAAAACCCAACGATACTCTAACTACTTAGACACCGTCGACAATATAATATTTTAATTATAACGTTAATATTATTGTGGTAAAAATAAATTAATAACGGGCAACTGGGAGACGATGTAGATTAATTTCAAGTCTTTTTTTTTGCTCTGCTCTCAAAAAACGGCCAACAATTTCGAAATTATAATTCAAAACGGTGGATGGCGCGCGCGGCCCTTTTCTCGGCGGTGGCGACGAGAGAATAATATTAATAATATTATAATATTAATATCGCGCGCGACATTCAACGACGACGGCAGCGGACGTAACGCACCATTGTCTGCCGTCCGACTACTAACCACGGCGGCCGCGTATGTGGATGTACGTCGGCGGTCTCTCCGGAGCGGCGGCGGCGGCGGCGGCGGCGGCGGCGGCAGCGGTGGTACAAAGAACGCGGCGACTGAATTGATAATAGCCCGACCGACCGACCGACATCAACCGCGGGCGCCCATTTTCGTAATGCTCCGGTCACATCCTTTTTTTCCTTCTCACCGCACGGCGCACACACTCGGCGGCGGCACACTCTCGCATCACGGGCGCCGTCGGCTATCGATGTTTATACGTTTGTCCGGAATTCCCCGCCCGGCAGGATTGCGACGTGCCGACGGGCCGCGCGGTACAGCAATCGCCGTCGATTCCGGCGTTCGATTGTTGGACGTGTCGCGCCGACCGGCCCGCCCGGCACCGGCGGCCACGCTATCGCCGTCGCCGAACAATCGAAAACATCGTCAGCGGGAAAGGGGCAGGGGCGAGACGTATTATCGCCGATAGTATCGATTCCTCGCGCACACGCACGCACACGGCCGCCGCAGTAGTGACAACTGCCGCGGGACGCGCCGTTCGGGGCGGCGCTCTAATTTGATAATGCGAACAGCTGAGTTTCGGCCACGCCGCCGGTCCGACACCGCCGCGCACCGCCGCCGCCGCAGCCGGACGCGGGCGACAGGCAGCACGGCCTGCGACTCGGCGGTGCGGCGGGCACGCACACGGATCGTCCTCGTCGTCCTCGTCGTCGTCGTCCGAAACGGCGGCAGGCGCCACGCCGATTCACGTCGGATGGCGCCAATTTCATTATGGACAGACGTTGCGCAAAGACGCGTGTACCTACACTAATAACAGTAACGATGATAATAATAACGTCGTGCGCGCCAGAGACCCTTCGCCGAAAAATTTCACGATCGGGTTTGTGCAAACAACTTAGCGGTGGTGTTTGCAGGATTGCGTAATATTTATTTCGACCGTCCGGCGTGTGTTTACACGACGTATTGATGGAGGTCGCTGAAATATTGTCATCTTGGCTTCGGAGCTTGGAAAACAATTAACGAAGACGTGCGCGGCAAAAGCCGAAAACACAACAGAAACCCGATCCCCACCACCCCCCCCCCACCATAAACCGTTACCGATGTTCCGAATTAATATACGAGCGTCATATTAAATTTTCGCTGTACTTTACTACGTAGGTATAGCGGATAAAGGGTAAATTTGTGCTACGCGGATCGTTAAAAATACAAACACTCTCTTATAATAACATAAAACCCTTATTATGACGGTCGTCGGTCAGTACTTACATATTATATAAAAAAACCAAATTTCAGGGCAATATGAAATACCAAATGTGCGGTTTGCTTGACTCATTAGCCCATTTCCCGTGATCCTGTACAGTAAAATATATATATTGAAGACAGCACGATGTCATAAACTAATATAAATATTTGTAGGTCTAAACAATTACTCTCATATTTCGTCACAATAAATAGACGACGAGTGGTTTATGTAGGATCTAACGTCCAAAAATGCACAAAAGGCCCAACTTCGGTTCTAGAGCAAAACTATATTATAATGCGGAGTGTTTCGCCATCTCGTCCCCTCTGCGTTTCCAAATCAAACCTATATAACAGGGTTTGCTAACGTTATACATGACAAAAAACTTCAATTTTTTAAACGTAATTAAAACGGAAAACAGTAAACGAAAATAATTAAGTAACACAAAATAAAACATAACGATTAACAAAATGTACAATATGTATCATTAAACAAAACATAACGCAAAAGGAAATAATTTAAAATCCATTTATTTAAAAGTTATAGTATTGATTTCGTAGAAATATTTATTCCCCGTGATTTACCATTCAATTCACGAATTTATTATATTTCATATGCCATTCTCCGAATTAGATATTATTTTTAACGATAAACGATAAATAATAAATGCAAACATTTTAAAACTTTTAGATTGTGAATAACGTAAAACGAAATTTTGATTTAAAATTCTAGCCTTGTTGCTATATACTTAGACCACTATATTAGTAGGCGGCAGACGCTAATGTATTTATGCGTATAGGGAATTAAACTAACGGGAGTTTGAACTTTTTAAGTTTGGAAAAACATGATGTGGGAAGCTTAGCAACTTTTATAGAAAATTTATGTATTATAATATGCATATAGTATATATATATATATATACACGACACATCTCATTAATTAATTACTACATTATTAAATTAATTCTTCTTAAAATTTTCGTTTTTAATCTTTACATTGCGCTACATAATTGGTTAGAAACTTATAACTTATTTTAATGTTATGAAAATGTTTCCATAAAGTTTTATCCTTTTTAATAAGCATGCCTCTAATTAACAGCCTCGGGACATACTCGAAATAAATTTAATATATTGGTAGATAATAAGGGAACAGCCCCTCTCCCAAACCATATTCTATTTGAGCCTGTGCAGTATCCTCCTACTCGGTTCGTCGTTTGCAGACTATTTAACGTCAACATCGCATAAGTATACGCAGGTGGATCGAAGAGGGGAATTTAATTAACTTTATCTCCAGAAATAACAATACCCCCATTCCCAAATGAAATTGATTGCACATTCATGGATCATGTAAAATATAGGTAGTAATCGGATATCGAAGTTCGGAACACTTTATTTTAGAAAATGATAGTCTCCCTTTAAAAAAAAAATTCAACCAAATATCCGCCTGTATACCTAGTTATATCTATACTTTAGGCAATAGCAAAAAATCCTTGTGAAATAAGACCTGAATTGCACCTGCAAAGCTCATTCCAAGACGGAGAGAATTACCTATAGGTAATTTACTATTTTAGGCAAGACTTGAAACCGATTATAATACCGCGGTATAAATTTCAATTATTATGAGTTAGAATTTTGGTATACCATTATTGGTTATCAAAGGTACATTTATAGATTATAGATACACCTAATACCTGGCCACGTGTATATATTATATTAATATAATACATAGTATTGATAAAACTTGAGGTGTGAAAATACTTTTTTTAAGTTCGTGTAGGTGGGTCGCCGCGCGCACGTTACCTTATTCACCTATTTATATTTGCGAGCGAGCACAGATCACACTTGTTGTATATACTCGTGTGTGTATATATATATATATATATTTATCGACGTTTTATTGTATTGGGCAACCCGTGTCATGCTCCAAATATTATTGTACCACTGCAGCAGCTGCTGCCACAATAATTGACCCAGGCTATATAGAATAACATTGCAGTTATACCCTCGGTCGCTACAACAGCAGACCTACCAATTTATTATAACGGTTTTTTACAGTGCGGCTGAATTTAGATTAGGTATAATAATTATTATCGTAATATATATGTATAGAAACCTACATAAAATTAATAGGTAAACGCTTTAGTGTTGTATTATAGCTGATATTTTTTTTTCGTACACACAATTGTAGAATTTTAAAATAATGAGATATAATATTCTGTATCAGTTTTAACATTCAATATTTATTAGGTATGTATTGGACATTGGTATAATATACAGTAAATGCTATTTAATATTAATATATCTATATACTATCTGTCTACTGCTAGTTATGTACATTTTCATAAAAGTTATTTTTTGTACACATTTTTAAAAAGTTCAAAATTTTATAATTTTTCATATTAATTTCTTATTCAAAAATCCCTTGATACTATAGATATAGTATATATAGTATTATATAGTAACAGTATGTTTAACTTACGTTATAAAACTGTGTAAGTATTTGTATTATCGCATTTGCCTATTTTAATATTATTTTAGGCTGCTTCTGAACATAATAATATAGGAAATACAAATAAATTTATTTCGGTATTAAATGTGTATTTTTATCTATTATAAAAAAATATGTATTTTTACTTTTATATGAATGTCGAGTGTTTAAACGTTTTTCTAAATTTATTAATTGTATCATTTTTTTTATTTATTTTTTGAGTTATTTCCACAATACACTATAACTACTTTTTATGAGTAATGACAATAAATTACATTGTACTTACATTCACACAAAAGTATAAGTCATAACTATTTATAATCGATAAATAATATATTTTATTATTTTAATTTTAGTTCATATTCACAGTCGTTAATTCTTGATTAAATAATAAAAATTTAACTTTATAACAAATTAGAAAAGATAATTATAACAAGATTATTATTATATATTTTTTTTTTAATCTAAGAGTTGTGTCTGACACTTTGACGTTATACTTGTTACAATATTAATAAAAATGTATAAAACTCAAAAATTAATTACTCGCTGTTGAGAAAAATACATTAAAAATCAAAATTTTCAAAGAAGTTGAAAATTTTAATTAAAAATAAGCTTACATCTCTATATTTGCCAATATAAAAAAACATAATATTTTTTATAATTTGTTTAACCGAAGCCTGCAATTCTCTATACAGTATACAGTCATACATAATATACATTTTACGCATTCACACATTGAACTATTGAAATTGGCAAACATTTTGACAAGTGAAGCAACTCTCCATAAGATATTTTAATATTTAAACAGGTAGAAAGGTACTACTGCAAATTCTGTTACTATTCCGGTGTGATAGTATTACAGTCTATATACCTAAAATTATATAAATAATAATAATAATAATATTATATTTACAAAGATGGACTAGATAATGGAAAAAATTAACTTGAGTATCTAGTTGAGTTATATAGTTAAGCTATGATCAACATTCAGAACATTAAGTTTTATAATTTTCATAAGTAATATAGTTACCTAACGAATAGTATATTAAACTCTAAAAATTTAAAGTTAATAAGAAAAAATTGATTCATTTCACTTAGTAAAAGAAAGTTAATTCATATTTTTTAATTGCCACTTACAGGTCACGCATTAATGTGGTTAGTGTTTGATTAGTAATATAAATTAAGTTAATGATAAGTTTAAAAATTAACTTTTCAACTTAGCTTCAATTGTTTAACTAGTTAATGCCCATCCTTAAATATTTATATATTGTGTAATATTCATATTTATGTAGGCTTATTAGTTATTACTAGGGCTGGGAATATAATGCCTTAAAAAAACCATCAAAACTGCTTTTATGTCCTAAAGATTTAGTATAATGCACCTATAAAATGCACTTACGTAATTAGTTTTAAACTCAAAAATATTTTTAATAAATAAAAAGTTATATAATAAGTAATAAATAGTTTTGCAGGACTGCAGTTTCCAATCTTTTACATAGACTTGAAATCTAAAAAAAAAGAATTATTCTCATTTAATTTTCCGTCGCTGCTCGTAATCTCGATTTTTACGTTGTACCTATGGAAATATGGATCCGTTCGAAAAATATTATAATTTATAATATTTGATCAGGTAAAATCGTTGTTGGTACATTACAAAGTTACTTTTTAAAACAAAAATCTTAAAATACAATTTAAAAGACCCAGAATTTTAATGTTAATTGTCTTAAAAACCCTAAAATTATTTTTTTAATAAATGAATAAAATGATATAAAATTGAAAATTGTCAAAAAATGCAATAAAATTCAAAATAAACTATTTTTATTCTGATTCAAAAACACATGAAACAGAGATGTCATAAAACGAGCATCACGTATCTAACTTTAGAAACCAACGCAAAGTGCATAGAAATCTCAACACCAGTTATTACTTTTATGTAAGGGTAATATGAGATACAACAAAATAAGAAGTGATAAAAACCAAAAATTATTAATCAATGAACAGATATTATAAAAGTGATAATCGTGTCGAATCAATAAAAAAAAAAATACAGTATTATTTACTAAAATATGTTTTTGGTGACAGATAAATGATAATATAGTTAATATAATTATACGCAGATACTACGTAGTTTTATACTATTTTAAAATGAATTGCTCACTCTATATAGCTTAATATACTTATACTTAATATACATATACTTATACTACTTAATATTGCAAGACTCTATTATATGTATTTACCTACTCTTTGTGTTAACAAAAAGAATAGTCACGTCAATGTCCACTCAATGCCTTTTTTTCTAAGGCACTTATTTTGTCATCTCTCTACATCCTCTTCTAATCACTTTCGCCTATCTACTAATATTATATAGACAGAGTGATTCTCCAAACATGTTCAACACTTTTTATTCTTTAATACTGAATTTATTAGAATTCTAGTAAATTTCTTTAATTATTTGGTTTTTAAGCAACTTAAAAAACGTACGTAGATGATATAAATTGATTTTTATTCAAATGAATACCTACAACCCTTGATAAATTCCAACTATAAATATAATTATAGTAGTAAATTACTGTAAATTGTTAATCAAATGATTTTGATGATAATATCGGTGTTTCAAAATCAAAATTTTAACGAGTATGTATTGAGTTATGCATCTTTTGGTATTCAAGATAATTGTCCTTAATAATGGTTTTACAAAAAACATAAAACAGATGTAGGTATAAACAAGATTTTCAAATCGTAAAAAAAAATAAACTTATATTAATTAATACTTTTATATTATCCGATAGCCCCCTCCTATATCTTCAAAACCTATTGACTATTAAAGATTATCAAGCACTATTATTCTTGGTAAGGTCCAAAACTCAGAAACTATACCACTTTCAAAAATATCTTCTCCTTAATGATTTACAACAAATGCTTATCATTTTAAACAGTTTTATCATTTGAAAAAGTAAAGTTTGTCTCGCCATAGGACACTCTTTAATTTGCCTACTATTAAAAAATCTAAAAGTTTAAATTTAAATAAAACTATTAATAAAGTAAAAATTGAGGATGAGCATGCTCAGTATATCATGCTATATCTATATTGTATACCTATATATATAGGCACTATAATATATATCCTATTTATATATTCTAATAGTATATACTTACCTATAGCTATATATTATTGAAGTAATGAAGTATTTTATAATGTGAAATCATTAATTCTCAATAACGTTATAAGATGTTGAGACCCACACACACAATTCAATATATATTATGTATGCACCTAAATGTACACACATACACACACACACACACACACGAAACATGTATATTGATATATCGAGTATTCAATTAGTCTATGATGCATTTACATCGTTTATCAAAATAAAGTCCTAACTCCTAATGATATTAATGTGTACATACATTATGCATAAGGCCGAACTATCAAAATATTCTTAGTCCTTAATTATATAATATAGCTTTAGTACCTACCTACAATATTATGTATATGAACATCGGGCGGATAGTTTTTTTCCATCCTCGAAATACCTACTTAAAAGGACAATGCACTTTATATAATATGTCTTACTGTGTAAAATGTGTACAATATAATTATTATGTAACTTATGAAGGGCCAACAAAGACACCGTGTGAGCTGTCAAATCGCTCGTCAAGATACCTACTCTGTGTTAATTGCTAAATAAATATTGGTTTTGTTTATAGGAAAAAAGTATACTAATGTATATATATAATAGCACTATGTCTTACAAACATTTATTAAATATGATATCCAATATGTGTAGGTTATGTAGTGACGTCATTTAAACGGTTTTAAAAGGTTGTCAGATTTAAAGCACTGCAGCACAGAATGCAGCAAAAATAAAAAAAGAACTCAATATATATATAATATTAGGTATCTATATACTCGTATAATATATATTATACTCGTAGCTACACGCTATGATCGATGATAAGTGATTGCGTCATATATGTACTAAGGCTAACTACAAGGGCGTATTTAGCTTTTTGGCGCCCATAGGCTAAATTATTCTGGCGCTCCTATCCTTACCTCGTGACACATAGGAATTAACAATGTTTGGTCTGAACCTTTCATGATAAATTTTTGTATGCACATTTATATTAAATGTTTAAAACAAACAAATTTAAAAAAATACATGCTTCTGCAGACCTATTAGTTTTTTTTACTTGTCAATACGACTCTTGTACAGTTTCATAACAATGGAAAGTAAAAAATCAACATAATATATAATCATAGTAAACATAAATAATATCAATAGTAAAATCGTATAAAAAAACTTTAAATTTATTAAATGATTGCCTTTTTTTAAATGTTACAAATATTTGTGAAAACATTTTTTTTTATTAAAATACCTAAAATTAAATATTATAGAATTATTTTTCTTCTGCTATTTTGTTCCGCAAAGGCTTTTATGATGTCTTCATAATCCATTTCTGTTGTAATTTTATTTTCAATACACAATGTTGCTAAAGCATTTAATCTTTGTTGGCTCATTGTCGATCTTTGATAATTTTTAATCCTTTTAAGGCACGAAAACGATCTTTCGGCCGAACAATTAGTTGCAGGTGTACAAACAAAAATTTTTAAAATAATTTCTACATTCGGGTATACTGTTTTAAGTTTATTTTCAAAAATAAATTTTATTAATTTTAAAGGAGACTGTGTTTTTGAATCAAATTTAATAAGTAAATGATCTTTTAAATGTAATAATTCCGTTTGCAAGTCTTCACGATCAAAATCATTTGGATATATTTTCCAGAGGTTGTTTGATTTATGTTTTATCTCACATGGATTCAATTCAAATAATCTTGTTAAGAAAAAAAAGGGTTCACAGAATGAATTATAAGCCTGACGTCTTTTTAATAATTCATTTCCTAGAACATCAAGAATTACCATAAACGAATTTATTCTAAAGTTATCCTTTTCATTAAGCTCAGTGTCACCAGTTCTATTTTCATCGTATTGAGTTTTTTTCTTTTTTTTTTCTTGATATACTAGTTTTATACTGTTTTATTGTAGATCGAATAAGTGCTTTCTCTTCGTAATTATCAAATTCATTACGTTGTAAACGTATAAGTTCAATTAATGAATCATATAACTCCAAAACAATGACTACATCGATTTCAATACTTTGTAATTTTTTGCTTACAGCATTTAGTCTATTTAGTAAAAAACTCCATAAAATTTCCATAAAATTAGTTTCCAAGTATTCAAAGTTATGGCGTAACCCAGCTGCTTCACTTCGAGTTTCTGGTGTTTCACTATTTTCTTTTTCTATTTCTAACAGAGTATTTATTATTTCATTCCAAGACTCATTATAGCTGAGATAAGCATCATCTCTTGAACTCCATCTCGTAGTATTAATTCGTTTCAATGTTTTAAATTTAGAGCTGAAATGAGTCATTAAAATATCCCATCTATGAATTGAAGCAGAAAAGAAAGTATATAAATGTTGTAGATTACAAAAAAAAATAGTAGCTTCAGGACAACATTCTACAGCATGGACTCCAACTAAATTCAGCGAGTGCGCAGCGCATGGGACATACAAAGCAAGAGGATTTATTTCTCTTATTCTTGCTTGTAGTCCTGTATATTGTCCTGACATGTTGCTGGCATTGTCGTATGACTGACCCCGACAATCTTCAATGGGGATGTTAAAATTTTTTAAAGTGTTACAAGCAACTTCACAAAGCTGTTGAGATTTATGACTGCATCCAAAAATAAAAGTCAAAAAGTGTTCAACTGGGATACTCTGATGAACGTAGCGTAAGATAATAGATAACTGATCAGAGTGAGAAAAATCAGGAGTCAAATCTAACACTATAGAAAAATATTGGTTTTTTTTTATTTCGTCTATAATTTTAGAAGTTACTTTATTTGCCATAAGTTGTATAAGTTCCTCATAAATAGTAGAAGATAAATATGAAGTCGATCCACTACCTTTGTTACCATATTTTGCAATGTGTTGAGACATAAATAGATCAAATTTTGCCAAAACTTTAACGACCATTAAAAAATTAGCATTGTGAATTGACCCTATATTTTGATCATGTCCTCGAAATGATAAACCACGAGAAGACAATGACTGAATAATAACCACTATTCTATGTAAAATATTACGCCAATAATTTATTTCTTCATTTATTTGGGACTCAATCTGTTTATCTACACGGCAACTAAAATGTCTTCTATCATTCATTATTAAAATACTTTGTCTATGAATATTTGAATTTTCGTGTTGGTTAAGGTGTACATTTGCATTTTTCCAGTCATCATATCCTGTTGACGCTAGTAAATTGTTATTTCCATGATTAAATAATAAACAAGGACCACAAAAAACTTTTCCTAAACTTTCAGAATATACTAGCCATGTCCTATCACACGTTTCTCCATTTTTGAGTACTTTTACAAAAACACACTTGTCTAAGTACCTTATTTGATCAGAATATTGTCTTTTGGATTTGGATAAATCAACATCTTTATTCTGATGAAAACCATGTACGACAAAGTGATCACGAGTAATTTCATTACATATCCATAACGCAGGGTCTTTATCAAAAAATACATTGGTATTCTTATGATTTGATTCAAACGCATCATTGCTTACAGAAATACATTTATTAATATTCACACTATCAACTATTTTTTCAACAATATTTGAATTTTCAAAACTACTACTGGTGGTGTCATACACTTTGCGATCTACTCTATCAACTGATTGGTCAAAAACAATGTTTAAATTTTTAGAAGTATTATTACCAGTATTACTTATATTATCGATAATTTATTCAGAATTTTTTGAATACTCTAATTCATTTTTATCGATGTTATTTATAATATTACTAGTCTGTTCAGGAGTGTTCAAATTTGCAAAAGGAATTTCACCAGAGTCATTCACAGAACAGTCAGTTTTTAATTCGGATATATTTGAACAATTTTTATTAGAAGTAAAAACGAATCCAATTTTTTTGTTTGACTTAATACTTTTTTTTGTATTTCATTTTTTTCTTTTGATAATCGTTTGTACTGAGTAACACTTAGTTTAGTTCTTTTCATATTGATTATGAAATATTATACTTTCATGACTTCGAAACTAAATTTACAAAAAAAAAGCAACTAATTTAAAATTTATATTTACCTTTATAAAACCCTATATTGGGACTTAAATGAAGCGAATGCTTCGATACTTAAATTTATAATATAATTATCAAATTTAATATCATTATATTAAAACTATAATAAATTGACCTTCTAGCGGGTGCACTATTTATTTAGAAGCTTAAATAAAATAGTAATTAAATATTTACCTTATCGGAATGACCTGGCTTGGCTTAAAATGTTATGATATCCAGTTCCAAACTACTCGCGTACGTTGTCAACGTTAAAATGAATTTAAAATAAATAAAAGTTTTACGTTTATTGAACGTAAAATTATCAATTGTTGCTAATAATAGTAAAAATATACAATGACTTTCTGTTACAGTGGTTCAGACGCGGGTTCAGACGCGGGTAGACATCACGATTAAATAATATCTTTAATCGTGGTAGACAATTAGTGGCAATAAGTACAATATTATTGTTATCTTTTCCGATAACAGTTATATTTTTAGAAAATACTCATAAATTTGTTTCACATGAACTTGTTAAACGGCATGTCATATGTATCAATAATCAAAACATATTAATTTATAAAATTTATTAAAATAATTTTTCCAAGTACCTACCTATCTCCCTATCTCTTGATTATAAAAATAAGCCGCCTCCCCCAAAAAGCCGCCCTAGGCTCTAGCCTCATAGCCTGCCCCTAAATACGCTACTGCGTACACACCGAGGAGGATATGAGAGATGGATCGGGAGAATAATCATAGGAGATCCTCACCCTTTTTTTTATATATATAACATTTCTCTTTGATGATTTATTTAAAATTAATGTAGTTGAAATTGAAAGCAATTAAAATATTAAAAATAATTTTTATTGTATTAAAATCAGGTCTTTTTTTTGGGGGGGGGGATATCCTGCAATTTATCTTAGAAATATTGAATAACTATCCTCCTCTCCCCCAATGAAAATTTCTGTGTACGCCTCTGAATGACTACATAATAATATAGTAACATCGAAATTATAAGCTGCATAATTTTCGAGTAAAAGAAATTTACCGAGTTTTTGTTATACATATTGCATATTATTATTGTGTATAATTTATCTTACTTCACATATAAATGTATAATACGTATACTTTAGGGGGGGGGAATTTCCCCCTGATATTTCATTCGCCTCTCCCCTGACAAATACAACTGTTAACAAAATGTATTTATTAAATGCAGAATACTCGTTACAATTACCTTTCAAAATATCTTAATTGTAATAATTAGGTAATAAATAATAATACTAAAATGTATGACCAATAAAAAAAATGTGACTACCTTCCCCCCAGAAAAATTTAATACTGAATTTAACACTGTACGTATATACAATCACCACTCAACTTCAGTTATATGTGCATTATTTCTACCTATTTCTATGAATAGAAGGTGTCCTATGAAGATCTGACATATGGAATAACTTTTGTTGTATTCAATATTCAAATTTTTTTTTATTTTATTTATAAACGCTTGCGCTAAATGTATAATATAAAAATATATGTTTTTATTTTTTAATAGTAAAAATAAAAATTTTAAATTTGATAAAAATTTTTTTTGAAAAATATAAAATAGCCTAATTAATTTAAAAAACACTTTTTTATCCTATTTAATTTGTAAATATGATTTTTAGAAAAATTTGATGGCAAAAATATCCCTTAAAGTGCAATCGTTTATTTTCTACAATTTTTTGAAATTTTTGGAAATTTGAATTATTTTCTTTTTTATTGTAATAAAATAAACTACTATCATCAGTTATTACCGATAAGTAGTTACAATGACTATTATCGATTTATTTTTCTAAGAATTTCTAAAAACTTGAAAAAATTGTAGAAAATAAACGACTTTAAGTGATATTTTCACCATCAAAATTTTTGTAAAAATCATATTTACAAATTGACTATTTTACATTTTCCAAAAAAATTTATTATTAAATTTTTTATTTTCACTATTAAAAAATAAAAACATTTTTTTTTATGTTATACATGTAGCGTAAGCGTTTATAAATTAAATATAAAAAAAAAAAATTGAATATTGAATAAAACAAAAGTTATTCCATATGTCAGATCTTTATAAGATACCCTATATTATAAATATAACAATTATTTGAGAAAGCAATTTAAATCAGTTTTTCTGCTTTATAAGACAAATAATGTGTATTTTTTGACCTTGCCAATTGAGACATCCGACGGGATATATCTCTAATTTTAAATAAATAAGGACAATCCCTTAAGATATATATACCTATTATAAACTCGTATAATAGTGCACGGTGTGCCTGCAGCGTGACGTATGTGATCCCTATTTCATCCCCATCCGCGCAATCAGAAACGGATTAAAACAATTCGGGGTTCGGGAACCAAATTTTCCAATATAGATGCTAAACAAATTCTGTTACAGATAAGCCATTTTATATGTAAAAATAGTTTCATTCTGCATAATATCTTCCCTAAGAACCTCTACCGACCTGATGTGTTTAGGTATGTATTGTGTGTGTTTGAAGCCGCGTAATATATATGAAATAAACGTAATATGTTACAAGGGTTTTACTGTTTTAGTCGTTCTTACCTAACCTTATTTAAATTACCTTTACGATTTTTTTTGAATATATTATACATTCAACTTAATTTCTTCGGAAACCAGAAAAGGTTAAATTCATATACTTCAAACCGGATATTGCGAATACTTTATCAATTGCACAGCGTCTAAATAAGGTAGATAGGTACATACTACATATATTATATAAAATAATATAAAACAATATAGGAAATACACGGGAATTGTATACCTTCAATGGATTTAAGTTTTAGCTAATTTAATCATTCTAGTTTTTGATTTTTAACAATCCCCAATTTTCCATTATATTTGCTTATTAAAAATGACTGAGAAACAAAAGTTCAAAAGGTCATATTAAAAATTACCTTTACCTCTAATGCAATATTTTAGGTATCTATAACATTTATTGTGATGATCATATAAATATGTCTTCAATTTTTAAATTAACTCAATATTATAATTTGTAAAAACAGATAAGGTATAGTTCCTTTTTTTTAAATGTTTTCTCTTTAATTCTTATATAATTACCAATACTTATTACTCATTACTTATTAGCTATTTGGCGATTCCCATAGTATGTGCTGCGGCATTTTTACAGGAGTTGACGTAGAATTTTATATAGTCTAAAATTAAATTTGAAAATCCAACGATGGTGGTGATGGAAACGATTACGATTATATCAATTAAGATTTAGATTTCGGATGAAATTGTTTGAAATTCTTATTAGCATTAGTATAATTGCCTTTTTCACGTAATGTGTTACTAATTCATGTTTATAGTTTCAGATTAATAGTTTTGTGATTCTTTAATTTTTGATGATGGATCGATTTTTATTTAACAGTTATAAACGTTGTGAAGATAAAACAAAAGTATAATCTCAACCAGCCATAGCCCGGATATGAAAAAGCGAAAATATCGTAAATAATATGATGATAGCTGTTTGAAGTTTGGTTTTATGTCGACGGAAATTAACGGTGAATAGAGGATACAGTATATAGTGTGTATGAAACTTTTGGCGCCAAATGCATATTGCCGAGTAAATTGAAACGCAATTTAAAAGCAAATCATAAGTACCTAGTTGATAAACCTGTCAATTTCTTTGATAGAAAGTTAAAAGAACTGAATCGGAAAAAAGTGCGTTTATCAAGAATATATCAGTACCAAAAAATGCATCAATAGCATTTTATAAAGTTGCATTTAGAATCGCAAACTATAAGAAGCCCCATACTTTTGCAGAAGAACTTATAACCTGCTATAGATATAGTGGTGAACATTATGATTGGTGAATTTGCTGAAAAATTAGTTTCAGAAGTACTTTTGTCCGATAGTATAGTCAGTCGAAAAATACACTATATGGGAGAAGATCTCAATGATCAACTGATAGAAAAAATTAAAGAAAAGGTATTTGGGTTGCAGCTGGGTGAGACTACCAATATTAAAGATGCTTATTTGATATACTATGTAAGATTCATAGATGACGATGACACGGTAGGAGACCTACTCTTTTGTCCAAATATTACAGCAAGTGCCAAGGCTTAGGACTTATTCGAAATGCTTGATAATTTTATGTATGAAAATATTTTGGATTGAACTAAGTGTATTGGTGGCTGTACTGACGGCACTCGTTCCATGTCTGGTTGTTATGGAGGACTATATAGTTACTTATTTGAAACAAATGCTCCTGATGCACTATGGGCCCTTTTTATTATTCAAAGATAAGCGCTAGCGTCAAGAATGTGTAGTAAATGTAATCAATTATAAAAAAAAAAGTCCACTGAAGTCAAGGTTTTTAAAAAAACTATATGAAGATATGGTTGGTGGACAAACAAGTTTGTTTTACCTTGTACTATAGCAGTGTTCAATGGCTGTTTCATGATAAAGTTTTATCGTGACGTTTGAACTGCGACAGAAAACTTATGTTTTTCTTAATAAAAATAAGCACAAAAATACCAACGAATTTATCGAAAAAGAATTTTTAATAAAATTAGCATATTTTTGCGACATTTTTGATAAACTAAATGTATTAAATACTTCTTTGTAAGAAAAAAATATGCATTTTTGAAGTCTACGAAAAAAATTTCCGGTTCGAGTCCTATCTTTTATTGCCTTTTAATTAGAGTTGACCACACACCTCATAATTACACCTTTATTTGCTCCACTTTTAATATTTCAACTCAGGTCTTTCGCCGTAATCTTACTGACCTCATGTTCATCATATCATTTCTCAATGGTAATATTGACTCTCCCGACTTACTAGCTACTGTTTCATTCTGTGTTCCCTTCCTCTTAACGAGACACCATTCCCTTTTCTCTATCCCTACCCATTTCACCTCCTATGGTCATAACCAGCCTTTCATTGAATGTTACGCCTATTAAACCAACCTTAATCCTACCACTTTATCTCTTTCTGTTTACTTATTTTCACTATCTGTTATCTACTTTATATCTACATTATTGTATTTTTAACAAATGCCTTCCGGGATGTATAATTATCAAATAAATAAATAAATAAAATTGTATAAGTATATATAATTAAAATTAAATAAATATTATCATATTACCCATTACAATTTTTTCTAGTTTTTATTTATTTTTTAATTATTTCTTATGATTATTTCTTAGTCATGTTATAACTTGGGGAAGAGTGTCCTAAGAAAATATTAGTTCAAAAAAGCCATTAGCCTAGCCAAAAAAGTTTGAGAACTACTGAGCTATACTAAATATTTAGTGTCCTATTCTACCTACTGTACATAAAACGATATCTACTTGTCTACCTTTTTTTTAAATTATTGTCTACAAAAAATGTTTGTTCTGTTAAAAAACTTAAAAATTTAATACATGATTTATCGTAAGTTGTTTGTAGAAATTAAAAAAAAAAAGTTGATCATAAATTCTTGAATAATTTTTATGAGCGTCTAAATAAGTTAAAATTTTTACAAAACTACAAAAATGTACAAATTATTTTGAGTTAGAAATTCATAAACAATGTTCTTTTATATCTAAGATTTTAAAATGTAATTCTATATTCCTCAAACCTCATAAGTTTTTTCTACCTTCAAAAAAAATTCAACAAAATGTCGAAAATTTGCATATTAATTTGTAGTTAAAAATTTAAAATTGTTCAATTTTTATAGCTTATAGGATTGAAAATTTTAAACAAGTTTTGTCATAAGTAATCATAAATAATTTATACTGCAACTAAAAAATATAAAAAATATATAAACATATTTTTTTATAGATATTTTAAGTTCAAAGGTTATGACAGCAAAATGAAAACACCTTAATATTTCAATTAAATATGTGGGATAGCGTTTCCGTGTCCCACGGGTTCAGGTCCGCCCATCGAAGACAAAGCCTGCCTATGTGGTATATACATACACGCTTCCCTCTGTTTCTCCGTGGTCTGGAAAGCACCCAACCCACGTTAATTTGAATATCGACCAATTAATTAATTAAACAGATAATTAATCCCTCTCTCTCACTCTTTCCATTGTGTCCGTCGATCATCGTCTTTTTCGTGTCGTTTTATGGACAACCAAGCCGGTGACAGCGTCACTCTTTTTCTACACGTCGTTCCAACACCATGGAGGAGTAGAGATACCTTTTCGCCGTTGCGTCCACGGGCGGCATATGAGAGATACACCATATCGTCTGATCTCTGGTAACGTTCCACTTTTACCCTCATACATTTACTATGTTTAAGTTATTATCGTCGCCAATATTCTTTATGTCACTTTATTATTCTTATTGAAAATATTATTCTTATTACGGTAACCGTTTTGTGGAGCCGTTTGAGAATTATTTTGGCTATTCACCATACTTAGTATCCCGGTAACCGTTCAGTGGAGTCGTTGGCGGTTTATATATATATATATATCTTGGTTTTATTGTCTTTATTTTATTATTCTCTGCCCGAGTTTTACACCCGTTCAGCTTTCTCAGCACTAATTTAATTTGTCTAATATACTCAATTTTTATACTTAAGATTTGTGTCTTGATTTATACTCTTCTTTTTCTTCTTCTTCTTTTTCTTATTATTATTATTTTCTCTGTTCTATGTTACCAATATTTAAAAATACAATAAAAATCCACGTCGCTCCGACCATACCCGGTCTCTGTTCATGGTTGGCTACCTTGTTCCAAGACGACAGGTGACCACATGGCTTTTGACACCAAATCACCTATATCGTGGATATCAAAACGTCGCAAGGTGAACTAAATTAGAGAGGTATTTGAATGAAAAATAACGATTTTAGTTTTTTATTGTAATTTAAAAATATTATCGTGAGCACTTGAAATATTTAAATTATATAATTATATTTTATACGCACGATGACATTTTAAAATGCAATGTTTTTGGAAAAAATTAATTCAACCTATTGCATTACTAATATAGTAAAATAAATTAGCAATAATATCATAAAATATACTTTTTTTTACTAAAAAAATATTTACAATCCATACTTCAAGGTATAACAATAAAATTAGTTACATTATATACAAAATGAAAGAACACACCATTACAATAATGATATACGTTAAGAGGTCATTCACTATCCAGTGATAGAACAAAACGTTAATTAAAATATATACCTAGTATTACTGATATAAGCTGACAGATCGTGTTCGCTCGACTGTTTTTTGTTTACAACGATCTCAAACAATTGAATTGAAATTTAACACATCTATTACAGTGATCCATCTAGACACCTACTATACAGCAGAGCACTACCCACTTGTCATAATATTTTTTCTACAAATTTTGATAAAAAAAAATGTCTTCTTCGCTAGTCCGAAAAGCATGAACATGGTTTATTATAAGTTGTTATGGTACCTAGCGGTTAAAAAATATTAATGATAAAAAAGAGGAAAGAAAGGTACATATGCATGATTATTTATATAAACATTTAAAGCTCAAATGTTGACAATAATTATCAAAATCACGAATATTTGCAAATTATTTTGTAGTTAAAAATGTTTAAAATGTTCAATTTTTAAAGCTTAGGATTGAAAATTTAAAACAGGTTCCTCATAAATAATGCATGTATTGTAACCAAAAAATCTAAAAAATATATAAACCAATTTTTTAGAATTGATATTATAAGTTTAAATTTGGACGAAATTAGATATTATATTATATATAATTAATCTTCGATGTTAAATTTTCAAATTTTTTTATCGAGTGAAAAATTATTAAAACGACAATAATTGAAAAATAAAACAAAAAAATTCAAAGATTTTTCATGCTTATAAAATAGTTTAAAAAGATTTAACATATTTTGTGAATTTCATCATATGTGAGAAATTGTCATATAAACATTATGTGAAAAAAATTTGAAGTATTTAATGTAATTCGTTTTTGAGTTATACAAAAGAAATTGTTATTTAAAACCTGGTTTTCAAAAAACTAGTGTTGTTTTTTGTTTTTCCCTATGTTTTTGAAAACTACTGGGAATTTATTACTGTTAATCCCTTCAAAGTACCAACTAGATTCATTTTCATATCAGAAATATTGCCGAAGCATAAAAAGAAGCATTTCTTCCTTTTACCCCTGCCTTCAATACAGAACTGATTCTATTTTCTATGATTTCATAAAGTGCTTCCTCAAAATATAAATAAATATAAAATATATACGTATAAATATACTAGTTTGGCGGTGGCCAGTAGTATACATTTTAATAATACAATTCCTTTTAGCTTTTGATACTTGTTGATTGTTATCGATGTTGATTTAGTAATCTCACACACTTTTCATAATATTATTTTTAGGTTGATAGGTAGTAATTTTTTCATACTGCCTTAAAATCAATTTAAGTCAGTTGTTTTACTTATTTATTTAACTATAGATGAGTTAAAAACCAAACAGTAATTAACATTTTACTTTATGTTAACATGTTAGTAGACTATGGTGAAAAATGTTAAAATTCATAATCCTTCAAGCTCGGGGGTTCGTGCATCAACAACAAAGTATAATTTATAAATCATAATCAACATTGACTACCTTATTAGAGTTAAATTAACAAAAACAGTACACACTGCATAGCATAACTTACCTGTTAAGCTGTAACAAATTGTAATCATGAAATTTATCTCAACTTTATGAAAATTTAATTTTCTGACATTTAAACTAAGTATGATAAAAAAAGTTTTTGAATATTTTTTTTTTCATTTGTTTTAATCAATTAAACCATATCTAATTATTTGATATTCAACCGTGTATCTCTTAATTATTTTTCAATGTATAATCTAATATATATAGTTATATTAACTGAAATATTTAATTGACTTGCATGCATGCAACTTGACATACATACTGCAGGTTTTATTTAATTGATTGATTTCGTTTTTTTTTTTATTTTACTTGAGAAAATATCTGGGAAAAATTATAAATAAAAATCCATAAAAAAAATTACTACTTATTTTCATAAAACAAATAGTAAAAAATTTATAATTTAATGAGTTTCTATTAGATTCTTATAAAATGTTAAGTAGGTATACCCAGTTTCTTAATAATAAAAAATAATAAATTAAGTAACTATTTTTTAACAGTCAAAATTTAGAAAAAAAAATGTTTGTAGATATCTTAAATCATTAGTAAGTTTTAGATTGTACAGTATTACAACATATTATACTCGTAATATTATTCAGTGGCGCCGAACACAGGGCATAGATCGGGAGACTGCTCGACTAATTTTTATAGATGGATGGGTAGTATAACAATATTATGGGAACAGGGTACCTAATTATTAATTAATTATAATATTAGTTCAAATATGTAATCCATTTTAGCACAAATAAACGTTAAATCTATATACTTTTAAAATAGTGATTAGTGACTATATAGGTTGCAATATACGTGTATTTAATATACTTTTTTTTTTATTTATTATAATTAAAATGTTTCAGCATAATTACATGCAATTACAAGTTTGTTTACATAAAAATTACATAACAATATTTATTTAGTTAGTTATTGATCTTCGTTTTCGCTGGTATTTGAAAGAAGGAGACCTTGCGGTAAACGTGGTTTTAGTCGTCGATTTTTTTCCCAGATTGTAGAATCGTATGCCATCAGATGAATTCAGATTTGCGTGAAAGTTTTTAAACTGGATTGTTATTCAGTTTCGGAGTGGAAAGACTTTAATATACTACGCTCTGTGTATATGATCAAATTGATGATAACGTTAAAACCCGCCAGTCGTATGGTTTCATTGTCAACATCATGAAAAATAATTCTCGTTCTATTTATAGACATATTATTTTTATTTCACGTTTAAAATTTATTTTTATTTTTGTAAATAAAGCACCTTAAAATTTTTGTTAAAAGTTTTAAAACATGTCTCATGAAAGTAAAAAATGTATGTATTGTGAAAGAACAAAAAATAGTTTAAATAAAATAAATTAATATCGCCATAAAGGCACGTGTAAAATTGTAACTACCACTAACGTCTTCAAAAAAGATGCAAGTCGAAAGTGATAAGTACAAATGTAAACATATTAAATCATTTTTCTCGTCTTAAAGACACAGAAGATTAATATTTATAACTACTCTAACAGGTTCAACCCCAGCTACTGATGACAATAGTAAGCAATATATTTTTGATATACATAAATACCCATTCTTATATATATAATTTCAAACACTTAATATAAATATGTAATAACTAATAGATGGCGATGGCCAAGGGTTTTAATATATTTTTTATGACTTTGATACATTTTCAAACACAAATACATGCTATAATATATACATAATATTGCATATATTTTACCAATAAGTATACCTAAACATTATATTTATAAATGCCAAAATATGCATATTAGACAATTAAATATGTTCCAAATATACAAAAAATTTCAAAATAAAACTGCATACCAATTATTAAGACAATTCATATTTGTGTTTTATTTAACTACTTTTTAAAATAATAATATTACTAATATTTCATTATTTTATAACTGCGAGTAGTAATAGTTTGAACTGTAATTTTAAGACAATAGATCTACACCCAGTTAAATTATTTAGAAATGTAATTTTCTTTAATTTTAATAAAATGTTTCTTGTTTTAGATTTCTGTGATTTTAATCTTTTAAATATTGAGACTTCAAATGTACTGGTATTAAAATATTAAATAATTATTTTTTTTTATTAAAAAAAACTATCCAATTGATGAAAAGTTGTTATTTATAATAATAATTTTAATTTCAGATTCCAGGACCATCTTTGTCCAACGAGTCAATAAATATGACTTATAAATCTTCAGATACACAGAAGATAAATATAGTAAGTATAGTTTTTTACACTACTAAAATGAATATTAAAATTGATTTTGTTGTTATCTATAATAAATATATCCTTTTAATTTCAGTTCCTAAGACCAACTTTATCTAATAAATCAATGAATATGACTTACAAGACTTCAAATATACAGAAGATACACTAGTAAGTACTGCAGTTTTACACTACTAAAAAAATAGGTTAGTTTTGTTTATTGACAAAAAGGCTAGTGGATATCTTTGTTACAAAAAAATGTATATATATATTTTTTTAATTTTTAGGAAAGCCCGTGAAAAAATTATGCAGCTCTACTATCCAAAGTCAATTTTTTCACTTCATAAATTATTAACATGATAATTGAGTGGAGCCCTTGTCAACCTGTATGCAATGATTTATCGAATAAAATGTTTTCAATAAGATAACCGGTCATCCCATGCTAGTAGTTGGTACTTCATGCAACATACAGATAGAACACAAACAAAACGTAATTGGTTATCTTATTCACCATCAATAGATAAAATTTTTTGTTTAGATTGAATCTTGTTTGGAAAGAAAACTACCAAAGTGTGAGTGAAAGATGGATTTTCCCAATAGAAAAATGGATGTATAGCTATTATATCTCATGAAACGTTTACTCTTCACGTCATTACATCAATGGTGTTAAAAATGAAAGAATTCGTTATACCTTTAATGCCATCATTAGACGAACATAGAAAATCAAATTTTATGTTAAACAGAGAGATTGTTAAGCAACTAATAAATATAATGGTTATTTTAGGACAACATTGTCTTTCGTTCCGAGGCCACAGAGAGAAATGGCAAGATCATCTAAGAGTCAACTTTAAAGATTTAATTTTAGTGATTTAGTTATAACCAGGTTTTAAAAAATGATATTCTTTCAAATGGGCCAAAAATTGACTGAAATTCAAAAAAGTTTTATTACATTTAGAACATATCATTTTAATATCATTTAACTTGACAGTAGTATATAAGTAATTTAAAGTTAAAGGTATTTACTTTGAATTGAAGAAAATGCTTATATGGATAATGGATACTACTTAATTTTACTACTAAGCACTTATAGACAATTAGGTTAATATTTTAGTAGGTACATTTAGTAGATACAATTTGCAGTAAAAAAAAGCACTACAAAATAAAAAATAAAATAAGTAATAACTAAATAACCTTAATTATTTATAACCGTTTTAAAAACCATAATATATATATTTTCTAAAAAATATAAATCTTGCGTAATATTTTAATAAAAATATTTATCATTTAAACAAGAATGGTTATGTTAATGTTATAAATAATATTTATCAGTATCACAAATACTATTGTAGTACAATTTACAGTTATTTTTTTATAAAAACGACAAAATCATCTTTTATTTTAATAAAAAAACTGTTGGAGTAGTAATTTTTTTTTTATTAAAAATTATCAAAAAATTCTGTAAACATAATACACGTTTCATCGTTTTGACCAGGTATTTTTCATATTAATTTTTTTATTTTTTTATAAATATAATTTATTAACATTTGACAAATTGTCATTATTAATATGAAAGAGGTTTTTTTGTTCAGTGCGGAACACTTTTACTACCCTAAAACATCATGACAGATACCAAAAAAAAAAAAAAAAAAAAAACAACAACATTGTAAAATCAATATATTCATCACTTCACTCAGAATTTAATATTCTTCTGATATGATTACTAAGAAAACTCAGGTAGATAAATATAAATATTCACAATGCATTTGATGATAACATAGTCTGAACTTATAAATTAAAAATGTGTACAAAATCAAATAATTAAGTTTAAAAATAATTGAGCATTACTATATAAACTATTAAAAATAAATTGAAACTTATTAAAATCCTTGCGGCAGTTTAATAACTCCCAAAAAGGTGTTGAATGGTGAGCCCAGATATAATTTATCACCAATCACTTGAACATCACATATTCCAGTTACTTTTCCATCTGTAGAATGGTAACTTGATAATACTTTGCCTTTATTATTAACTTTTAAAACAGTAAGCCGTTGTTTGACTATTGATTTAATAAATGACAATGATTCAAAATGTCCAATCTGGTAATAAAATGTAATATTTGTTTTTAAACTATATTATTATTATTATTATTATTGTCATTAGGCATTTTCTTTAAGAAGTATCTTTATAAAATCCACATTGTATTGAATGCAAATTCTATTTTTTTTTTTTAAATAAAATTTGAAATAAATATTTATCAATTAGGCTATTTAATTTAACTAACATTTTAATTTTTAATATCCAAAAGAACTACTGAGTTGAATTAAATAATATTTAAACTTATTGTATGCTTAAATTATAAATGATAAAGTTTTATGAAACAAGATTAGAAAATTATTAATATTAATACATTTTAACCTAATCTCTATACAATAATTTATTTAAAATAAATTGTAACTGTAATGCACACAAATAGTGAAATAACTATGTTAAATGTACTAAAAAAAAATCCAATTTTTTAATTGTTTTATGATATAATAAAAAATATTATGAAACATCCATTTTATAGATATAATTTAACAAATAACTACAAGATTCTATAAAATATAATTAAGATAGGTATGTATGTATGTTATATATTTACCCAATGCATAGCTTTTTTGCAATATAAATTGGAATATAATGAATTTATCTTTAGTAATATAAATTCAATTAGTCCTAAAGATTTGGTAGCTATCATTCTAATAGTTGGATATTCACCGATATTCTTCAAAATTGAAATTCTTGGCATGACTAATGGAATATAAAATGACCCTTTACTATTTCTTTTAATGTTATCTGGCATTCCTGGTAAACCATCAATAAATATTTCACTTTCTCCTGCTTTGGGTCCTTTTAAATAATACCTAACAAATGAAATAAATAATATATATAGATATAGCATTGCTATGAGTAACAAAGCTGTTGCTCACTTACTTATGTATACAATATTTTCCAGTTTCAGCCACCAATATGAATGATTCATCATCAGATAATTCCACACCATTAGCAAATTGAAGATTTTTCATTAACACTGTATTTTTTTTAGTTTTTGGATCATATTTCAATAATCTAAAGAAAAAAAAACATTTATTTTATGTTATGATCTTAAAAACTATACCAAATACTTTATAGTCATAATCGTAGAAATACGTAGCAAGTTGAATTTTATAATTTTATATTTTTTTTAAATATCAACTAAATGTATTATTATTTATTTAGTATAATAAATTCTTTTATCAAAAAATAGCATTAATTATACCTTGTGCTATGTAGGTATAATCAGAAAATTTGTTTTACACTATATGCAACACCAATCTATTTTATAACTAATCAGTTACCTAGTTATGATCACCATCATTGGCAAATCTGTTATGTAAGGCAATTTTAGAATTTTACAATGCCTAATAATTTTAAGTTTATTGTCTTTTTGTTTAATTTCTTTAGTAACTTAAATAAAACTTAATGAGAATTTGATCATAAGAATAATGACATGTTTATTGTTAAAATACAGAAAAAAATTTTATTAACCTTCCAGTACCATCGACAAGTAATGTGTAAACTCCATCGTGTAATTTATAGTTTGTATCAGAGTCTGTCCAGTACATAGTACCATCAGAAGCTATTACAACTGAATTTGGTAATTTGGGCCGTACTCCATCAATAACTTCATCTAATGAAACTAATTGCTCTTTTTTGCCTATTAAATATAAATAAAAATAAACATTGTACATTCATTAATTTTATTTAAAATTCACTTTATGTTTTAGAAATAAATTATACACAATTAACATATTTTTTTTATAAAAATATATAAAACAGCAAGCTTAAAACATTTGTAAGATAATATTATAATAATATATAGGGTAGGTAGTTGTCTTAAGTGTAAGCCAAAAATAAAGATTGTTATTAATTTTTCTGGAGTATTTATTTATTTTTATTTATTAAATCAGTATTTGGGTTAAAATCTTCATACTAATGAGTACTAATGAGTTATGACTAATAACTTATTAGTCATTGGTGATTTAGCACTCAACAACATACTATGTTACAAATACAAAAAATGAAGTAATAGAGCACAAATTATGTATTACAAAAAGTTATAAAATAGTTAATAAAACAAAATTTATATTAAAAATGTATACATAACTTATATTAAATATTTATTTTTTAAAGAGTAAAGCAAAAATTATATTATCAGTACTTAACAGAAAATGTTGAAACTTACCATACTGATCTGAATTTAAATTCACTTTAAAAATACCATAATAGGCATCAGCTACATATAAAAATCCTGTTTTATCCATACTTAGGCCAAGTGGGCGTCCACAAATATGTTCTTCATACAATCCATCTAATATAAATCAATCAAATTTTAAAAATAATAGGATTTAATAGGCATTTATAGAATGATATAAGTTTAATGTATATTGGTTTAGTACAGAAATTATCTATAATATTTTATCATGATGTTTAGTACAACAATTTAATTAAGATTACACAAATAATGTTTTCAACACGCTCTATTACAAGATATTTAAAAAATAAGTTTACTTACCACAGACTTTTCCAAATTTCACAACAGGAATTATTTTATTATCAACAATTTTAACAACATGACCATAATGCAGTGTTGTATATAAAGTATTATTATGATACAATAGACCTTCAGGTCCTACAATTTGATTTTCAAAAAGTTTTGATATGCCTGATAACTTTTCATTCAATTCTAACTGTCCTGTCAAGGGTCTTTGTGGTGTGACACTGTTAACAATTTCAGTAATAATAATCATTACAACAATAAATTAATATTATGTGATATATTTATATTATATTTATGCATTAGGTGCCCACATTGTATGATCAATTTTATTGTATCGATATAATATTATTGACTGTGTATTGATGATATTGAAGGTGTGTCTGATAGGTATGTTGAAAATATAAAAAAATCATTTTGATATTTATTGTTGAATTGAATTGACATAGTAAAATTGTTCGTGTATGGGGCCCGTAACAATTTACCTGTATTCGGTGAAAGTGACATTGTTCATTAAAGGCAGCAGGGTGAAGAAGCCGACTAGTGCCAAGGAATAAATACTCAATTTTAACAACAAGCTTGCGATTGTCTGTAAAGAAAAATTTTACATATTTGAAATGAAATAATAATTATTATACACAGAATAAACGAATGATGACGGAAATCAGCAGAACAACTCATGGGTACAGTCGTAAATAAGTAACTAATTTTGAATTTACCATTTTTCGGTCGTTGCGTCCTCGATACAAGTTGAATTCGTTGAATGATTAACTTTTGGAACGTATTGTCGAATTTGAGGTGGCAACAGCGACGGCGGTAGTACAAGTGGCGGTAGCTACCTAATTATTATTAAATCATAAAATAAAAGAAAAAAAAAAAACCCCGATGTCGACGTTATCTTTCTAGTCAAAGTCGAACACAGGTCACGCACGATAAATAATAATAATGTTATGCATGCCCGTAATGATATTACCTATTACGAATTTTAAATTAGGTACCTATTAGCCTTGGAATACAAATGTATAGTATACTAGTATATTCAACGGTAGGCATTTGGTAAACGAGTCTCCGGCGCTCGCTACAACGCCAGCCACTGCAGACTCTTGGAAATCGGAACAGAGGTAGGGTTAAGGTTACGCGCCTACCAAATTAATCTATGATGATATCGCGATTCGTACAAAACATTAACAACGGCCATACCATTATTCACTTTCACATTCTAGCAATTACCTGCAACTCGAGGAGTAGGCGTAAATATTACGCCTACAGTGGGCATATAGTCTTACTGATGTTGGGGTGTAGTATTCGGCCACACTAGTAAGTAAAACATTATGATACTGTGTATATTATAAGTAGGTACCCGTGTCCAACTATAAAGTGAGTAGGTACCTACTTTGGAGTGAGGGGAGCGTACGCTCTTTATTTATAACAATAAATCACTATTTACTGCATGAAACAGTAAATACGATTAATGATAGTGGTCATTCATCATTTGCAGTGTTTGATTGCGGCAATCGTTGACTGGCGATAAAAAAAAAAAATCCTGATAACGACCAAGACCGTTTTTTTTTTTTTAAAAAATAAAAACAAATCTCTGTTTTTCGTTCGACTGATAAGACAGTGACATAAGAGAAAAAAAACAATTTATCAATCCCATAATATATATTTTAATTATAAGCATTAGGCAAGTATGATCCAAGTAGGTTGGTAACCAACTTCTTTTTTTTTTTTGTGGCTGAATTTATTTTTATAAATTACAATCTATACAATTTATTCGATATGTAATTATATATTTTATAGCTTACAGAAAGTTAAATGAGTTATTTACACACGAGGAGGAAATCATTAATTGTGACACCTCTTAATATTATTGCTTAAGTTTTCAAATCGCGGCACCAGTTCCGTTTTCCTCTAGTTGGGTTACCGGGAAGTGTGAGCGTAGCTCGTATGGCTTTGAGGCAGGTAGGTAACCAACTTATAAATCTATATAGTAAATAAATTGCATAATAATGACGCAGGTACCTACCTATATTATTATGATATTAAATAATGATATTGGATAAAATATCAATTAAACAATTTTTTTTTAATAACATGATAACTATTTATTTATCTATATAGTAGGCAGTAGGTACCTACTTATAATATTTTTATTTAAAAATCGTAATTATCGTAACAAAATAAATTGTTCAAATATCTAAATTGAGTTGTTAACGATTTTGCATGCCGAAAATATTGCAAAACGTATAGCTTCTATAAAACAGTCGCTTCCGTTCCCATATTATTATTATTTTTTAAAGGTATCTCGGAAATGTTAGGCACCAATATACAGCGTGTCTAAAAGGACCATATCACTCTAAATATCTCTGTGGCAAATCAGTTTATTTAAAAATGTGATTTTTTACAGTAATAAGTCCTTATAGTAATCTTACAGTAATTGTAATTGAATGGCAGAGGATTTAAATTTATTTAATCTAAAATTTAGAATTTACCAAATTTACCATTTAAGTATTTTTTAAATTTCAAGAGGGCCATTTTTTAATCATGTTTTTTAAAACAGTTCCAAAAAAAAAAAAAAAAATTGAGTTAAAATGGACAAAGTCAAAAACAAATTAAGTTTTTAATTTTCTAAGAATAATAGTGACCTATGTTAGCAAAACACGAATCGCGTGTTTTAATAGTTTAATCGATTTCGATTGAACTCAGATTTTTTATGACAATCATCTAATATGTCAAAATGTCAAAATTCACAATAATTCAAAAATAAAAATTGTTTTACATTTCAGTGGTAAAAATATATCTGATTCAGTTCGATAAAGCATATTATATATATATATATATATATATATATATATATACCTAATCAAAGTTCTGATTTGAATATATAAATAACAATAACTGCATCTTATCGTTTACTAAACAGCGAATTTTCATACCTATACTTATTACTGTAAAAAAAAAATGCATCATTTAAATAAATTGATTTGACACGGAGACACTAAGGGCGATACGGGACTTTTGAGGCACGTAGTTACCTATATAGTATATAGCATTGACCAACGCGTGGTAATGTTATTAAATATAATATTATACTTTGAAAAAAAAAAAATTTAAAATTATAAAGGCAATTAAAACAAAAAGCAAAAATGTAAGATTATTTTTAAATAAAAGGTAGGTACCTAACTTGAATCAAAAAATTATTGAAATTAGTTTCGTTTACTGTATATACGCGTGCAATATATAAATACACGCACCTACGATGTACCAGCAACATGCAGCATAATTGTACTTTACATTTAGATTAACTTAGGTAACTATACCCGCTTATATATTCTATACTCTAAGGCCGCGCGCACACTGAATACGTTTTTTTCCCGTAAAATAGTCAGTGTTCCGGCGATATCGCAATCGTGACGTCCTTGGAACGCAATGAATAATCTGTACCTTCAAGATAATTCGAACGTACGAACGTTAATGAAATCCGAACAAGTTCGGATTGTCTTCGTACGTCAAAGTTACACGTACGTATACGTACGAACAAATCGCACCCAGTCTGCGCGCTCACGTGGTATTTGATAGGTCGGGATCGTTCGTGCGTGTATGTTACAAGTTCGCACGAATCAAATTCCTACGAAAACGCATTGGCAGTGTGCGCGCGCGGCCCAAGTCTATACCCCTATAGGCACTATTATAAAAAGGGTTTCCATTTGGAAAAAAAATAATTCGTTTTTACATTATTTACAGTCTAAACGTTTATACACAATTCTTGTATTCGTCGTTATTTAGAAGTAAAACGTTTGTATACGATTTGCGTTTATTGCTTATCGTTTATCGTTAAAAATAATATCTAATGCGGGGAATGGCCCGGATTCGGAGTATAATGAATTCGTGGATTGATTGATATGGTAAATAAATGAATCGAGTGGAATAATTAATAATTCTACGAAACAAACATAACTTTTAAGTAGGTAGGAAAATAGATATTTAATTATTTCATTTTGTGTAATTTTTTGTTTAATAATATTCTATATATTATTACGTTTTGCGTTATGTTTTGTTTAATGATATATTATATATTTTGTTTATCGTTATGTTTTGTTTTGTGGTATTTAATTATTTTTGTTTATCGTTTTCTGTTTTAATTACATTTTAAAATTTCAATAGTTTTTTGTCATATATAACGTTTTCAAACCTTGATTATGTTATGTTCATGCCAGTAACGTATTTAGGATTTATTTGAAGGGGGAGATATGACTAAAAAATTGTTCTCTTTCCACTTGAAACACATAGGTAGTAGATACTGTACATTTTTAATAACTATACATAATATTGTATAATAAGCAAAGTAAATATATATATATATATATTATATTGTATAATCAGCTAGTAAGATAGGTTTAAAAATTAACGCTGAAAAAACTAAAATAATGGAGCTGCTAGAAGATGGAGACAACCCTTACGCGGGGTCCCTAACTTTCGAAAAAGTAGATGAATTTCGGTACCTAGGAACTATGCTGAGTGCTAAAAATGATTGGTCGAAGAAAATAGGAGCGAGGATCGCAAAGGCAGAAAGAGCGGCATATGCCTTAAATAAGTTCTTAAAATCAAAATTGTTTTCAAAGAAGACCAAAACTAGACTATATACAGCAATAATAAGACCGACGCTCACCTATGGCTGTGGAGCTTGGACTACCACCAGCACAACTGAAAGAAGATTTAGGACCTTTGAAAATAGAATTTGGAGGACAATATGTGGACCAACTTATGATAACATCAATGATATATGGAGAAGAAAATACAACAAAGAACTACAAGACGAATTGGGTATGGCGCCAGTTATCAGTTTTGTAAGAGGGTAAAGGATCCAATGGTTAGGTCATGCGATGCGGAGAAGCGAGGATGATATAAGTAGGACAATCCTAAGTTGGAAACCAATGGGGAAAAGACCACGAGGAAGACCCAGAAAAAGGTGGATGTTGTGGAAGAAGACCTTGAAAGATTGGGAGTACAGGAGTGGAGGGAAGTATTTCAGGACCGTGAAAAATGGAGAGATATTGTGATGGCGGCCAAAACTCTTAGACTAGTACTAAGTGCCAGAGAAAGAAGATGAAGAATATTGTATAATAATTTATATATCTGTACATAAACCTTTAATTTTCATAAATGTATTATCAATATGAATTAAACAATGAACCATGCACTAAACAAACTTTAGTCTGTTTTTTGACAATTTCGTCAATATTTATTTCTTTGACATCCAATAATAATATGTTGTGCATAGCCAGTTAATTTAACCAGCTCTAAATTGTTGTTATTGATTTGTTTTTATTAGCTACAATTTTTAATTATTGATTAATTGATGAATGGAAAAACACGACTATAATCATATACATATTTTATGTTAAAAAAATGTTCAAGGAGGGGGGGAGATAAATCATATATCTCCTTACATCCCCTTTAAATAGTAAGTATTCCACTGGTTCTTTCATGCCTATATCTATAGGTACTCCTTCAATATTTTACTTTCAATAATGTATAAACGGAAAAAAGTGATTCTAAATTCTATAATTAATAATAAATGATAATGCAGGCACCTACTACCTATATGTGTGACATTGGAGTCTGAGAAAAAATCTAGGGAAACAAGTATAGGGAAAAATATCCGACTAAAAAATTACTAAACAGAAAAAAGTCCTATTAAATAATTTAATTATTATTGATGAATAATCAAATTGATAACCATATTATCGTACTTCGTATTATATAGGTTACCTATGGGAGAGTTATACATTATTTAGCGTCAAATGTTCACAATTCACTCGCCTTACAAAATATAACACTGCCATCAGCAGAAAGAATATTATTGTCATAATATTCAAAAACGTTATTGTTTTTAACGATTGTTTTAAATGACCTGATATCCAGCATTTTAACGGAAAAAATAGACGTTAAAAAGTATAACGAACCACTAAATGACATTGATTACATTTTTACATCAATTTGACATGACATCTACACATAACTATACATAACTATTTTTATTTGTGATTGGTGATAAAGTCGAATTGTTTATTGAAGGATTTATTTTAACGACTTAAATTCAATGCAATCATCGTGCTATGAAAATATTTCAACATATATATACAATTGTGTACGTTGCAGCGTTTACTTAGTTTCAATTTCATATATCTAGTTAAAGTATTCTTAAAATTATTCTAAAATTACGCTAAATTAAAAATAATTACCAAAATTGCATTTTATTGCAATTAAAAATTCTAATAAACTTACAGTGTAACGAAAAACATTTTAAGCTCATTTATAGCAATACATATTGGTAGGCAATTAATAATTATCTAAAAAAAAGATGCAAAATTCTATAACTTCACTGCCTTACTTATAACTATAATTAAATCCTACTCATTTAAAATTCAATTTTTATGTATTGGAATTATTTAAAGAAATAGGTATTCCGCTTTATAATATTAAATTAAGAATGAGGGTTGTCATTCAAAAAAGTAAACAGTTGGGAAAAATAATAGTCAACAGTATAAATTATGTTTTTTTGTAAATTGTAATGATGCCAAATTATGTTAAAAATTAATTAGTAAATTAATCTTTGCCAAAATTTTTTAAAATAGTTGTGAAAACCATACCATATACGTAGTATTATAGCTTATAATATTAAAATTACATAATATATACGAGTTTTAGTAGGAAATATTAAAATGTATCGAACTTAGATCTAAAATTAATATTTAAAAAAAAAAACTCTTATTCATTTATATTAAGCATAAGATAACTTATTTTCTGTAGAAAATAATTAATTTAAATTAGGTAACACAAATAGTACTCACATTAATTATTTTTTATTTAAAATATTAAATGTATATCCATGCAGATTATTAAATAAATAAAATCAAAAAGTAAACTTGATATATTTGTTATTGTTTATTGTTCAATAATCATAGATGGTATGCGCGTTTACATTTTTTTTCTTATTCTTTTGTAAAAGGGGGTTTTACAATTTTTAAATATTCACCTATGTTTAAAATGTGTATGCAAGCATTATTTAAGTTTACAGGATATAATCAGTAATGTTGGTATATCAATATTGATTTATTAGAATGTAAAAGAATTACGTATAATAATGATGAGTAAAATATAATATCATAAAAACATGAAATAAATTATAGTAAATAAACTTTGAACATAATATAGTATATATTTTTCACAACATAGCAGGTACATAATAGGTAAACAGGTGAAATCTTCGGTAATGCAAGATTAATTTAGGTATATATATGTAATAGTTAATAGGTATAGTAGTATGATTGTAATGCGATGACTTCTGACGATGTTAATATTTCTAACATAGTTTTGGTCATATGTCTGGTAAATGGTCGAAATGTTTTTGCGCCACTTTTAAGGGACGAGTTAAGTCAGGGCTTTGATTGTTGCTCGGTATCTGTGGAAACAGCGTTGACGCGATGTTCACGTAATGTCCATTCTGTGAAAAATCAACGCAAAATGATTATACCAATAGTTAAAAATGATAAGTACTCATTACTTATCTACAGTACCTATGTTTTTGTTAAGATTTTCAGTTAAAAATTCCATTTTCAAAATTTATTATTATAATATATTAATATTATACTATGTGAAAAATATTTGAAAACCATTAACGTGCATAGGTATTAACAGAAAATGAAGACGACTATGATAATAATATAGGAACTAGGTAGAACAATAAACAATGATGTATTGTAAACTATAATAGTTGATAAATAATGTTTTGAGTATAAGTTATGTTATATTATATAGTATACGTTGTATATTCTAAAAAAGTAGGTATCTCAAAAAAAGCTATGCATATTTTTGAATATACAGCTGTATATTGTAGTAAACTGATGGACTCGTCTTACAATTTCTATTTTATTTTCGTGTGAAAATAAAATATTAACAACGACCACTTTATCTGTCGATTCCTAGAAATCATAATCCACAATACACTGACTGGTTTATCATTTCAAACTACCGAAATCAACCCGTTCTTGGATAAGAGCCACTTTCCAATTATTAGAATTATCTTAGGCACTTAAATGCTAGATGCATAACCGAAGGACGTTGGATAACAACAACACCTAGCCGGTGCTTTTGATGCATCTGGGTAAAAATATCCAGATCTGTAATATCCGAAGAAAAAATATCCAGTTTAAAATATCCGAAAAAATATAGAGATAATTAAGTTACATATTGGAGTCGATGAGGTTAAAGTAGCACTAAGAGAAATTGGTCAGCTGCTTGAAAAAAGAAAAAATGTCCAAAATATGCAAACAAAACTTGAGCACTTATGCATTGCATATAATGGAGGGGTGATAATCATTGAAAACATTTTAAAAGCAATAAAGACAACAATTAGGGATTCTTTAAATTGGACTATGTATTATTACTTTTTTTATTTTTACGATTCACTATTATTATATACTACTTCACACGGATATTTATATTTTGATAAATTATAATTATAATTATAATTTTATATTTTACATTTTTCTCTTGGACATTTTTTCTGTCTGGATATTTTGAACTGGGTATTTTTGTCTCGGATAATACAGATCAAGATATTTTTGCCAGTTACCGCTTTTGATCCAAATCTCTACCATGTAGCTATAAGCTAAGCCAAACTCTGTATAAATACAAGTCTCACCACACCATACATTTAGAATTAGCTAAAAGTACTGTACTAGCACATACTGTAGGACTTAGTCAGGTCGTTGGGCTGTGTCTTGCACCAACGCCGCTCTAAGTTCATTTCTACTTATATAATTAACTTCTCGGGTAGAGTGTTACACTCTGTCCACAAATTTATACAATTATTTAATAAACATAATATTCTACATTACTATTTAAACTAATTGTTCTTCTTCAACTCCAATTACCTACTGTATCCAGAGGACATCCGACACCTCTGACAACGAGTGTCTTCGAATTTTATAAAAAAATATAAGCGCAGTGAGCGCGGGCGTTTATTAGGGACATGGTCGCGATAATATGGGCATGGCGAGGTAATGGGATTCATGGAATTTGCAAGAAACGCAAAACCTACTTACGCATTTCTAAATTTCTTTATAAATTATAATGAGTATTCTATGCGTTGTATAATTCCAGTATACGCTCCAATAAACTCCTGGAAATAATGTCATAATAATGTGATGCATGTTGTAGGATAAATTTAAGTTACATGTGATTGGCCCGTCTCTATTTAATATCATCAAGTGGGTGTTATTACTATATTATTATAATAGTAATATAAATATTTTAGTAGCTTACGAGAACCACTATTAACTATTATACTATATCAAAATCATTTATCTCGTAATTTTCCAAAATATAAATAATTATAAATTATAGAATACATTTGCGGAAAGATCATAATAATATACTTACCTTTGATTTTTCTCGAAATGTTTTAAGTTTTTCAAACTCGTATAGATCTCCTTCCGGGTACTTGAACGAGAAATTATCGAAAAAAGGGTGTCGTAACAGTTGATCACATGTCCATCGTCTTAATGGGTCTTTTTCTAGGCACATCTAATTATAAAACAATATAAAGATAAACAGATGTTATGACCTTGTTTATCAACTATTAGATTTTCTAAAAATTGTATGATAAATAATTTTTTTTACAATACGTTAGACAATCAGACAATTTATGTTAATGCAAGATAACTTATGTGGAAATGGGTTAAGTCATAATAGTTATAATACCACGGACCTCTTGAATTAGGTACATCCTGTGTTCATAAATATTTAATATGGGCATAATTTAAATGCCCTATTTCTATAGTCATCTATTTGTGTTTTTGTGATCCACGTCCCGCATAATCTAGGTATTTACTTTACAATATTTGAATATTTATGGATAAAATGTCAAACGAATGTAAGGTATACAGAGAAATGATTAACATAAAAGTAAAAACAGTCAATCAGCATTCACTGGACACGTTGCAGTTCTCGAATTGGAGTAGTGTGCAAGGAAACGGAGCTCCTCTATTTTTCTTACTTGGAAGGGAAGCGGCACAAACTAGTGTCCGGATTAATTTTTATTAAAATATAGATTTAAATTTTTGTCAATTATATTAGGAATAGTATAATATTTTAATATTTTAATATTTTTAATATCAACATTATTTTTTATATTAGTTTATTATCTTTTCTATGGCTTAGACTACCTAAAACTTTCCTATTTTTTTTTATAGTTTGTTTATATTTCATCCCTATTATATCACGCTTGCTATTTGTCTAGTATAGTTGAAGTGCACAGATATGTACAATAAATTATTGTATTTTCAAATATAGCTGGGATAGTGTTTACATGCGCCTGAACCATGGATTAAGAAACTAGTTTCACAGATAATAATAATTATTTTAATTTCTTATTGCTACGTGGTAGGTATTGCTATCAAAATAGAAATTTTAATAGTATTGAAAAATAATTTTTTTTCAGTGACTTAATGTGTCAAGTGTAATTATGAAAAATTTCAAAAAATTGGGCAGTACAAATCTATATTCACTTCCATAGATTATATTTGGAATTTATTTATATGCAATTGAAATGTATCATTCAAAATTGGCACCCCACAAATCTGTGTGAAATAGTTTTGCATTTGGAAGCAATTTTTACTTTTTAAATTGTTGGATTGACCTCTTCTATTTAATTTTTCCCAATTCGAGCACTGCTAAAGTGCTAACTGCTAAGAACCATCAATATTAATGTGCCAATAAATTAATATACGTAGGTACTATTTTTTGTTTTTTCTTAGTAAAAACGATTACATTACATTTAAATATACATATATATATATATATAATTATATAAATATAAAAAATGTATATCATGAACTATATGTAGCATAGGTACAAATAAGTCAAATATTTTGGGGAAACTTAAGTACTCCATAATATTGATTAAAAAAAAAACCGTCAGATGCATAAACCTCCATACAGCCCAACTATAATATTAGTTATTGACGTATAAATATATATTTGTATGTATAACTTAGTATATATTTTTATTTCAATACAATACGGTATAAAATGCCGTTGTCTTATTGAAAATAAATTAATTGCCTATTTTATCAACATTTATAATATATCTGCTTCAATAATCAACATAGTTAGTGAAGAAAAATAGACAGGCCATAGTTATCTTTAATCAAGTCTTTATCTGTCTTTTTATAGACAGGTAGGTACTGAAAGAACTACTCGTTAAATTGGTGAACTGATGATTGATGTGTATAGGTAGTATTACAGTTGTTGCATATTCAGCATTTATGTAGCCACACGGCACACGTAGTATATAAGAATCATATTATGATCGGTGGGGACTATCCATCGGTCATTTGTGAGTAGACAATTTTTATGTTCATCATTACGGTTTACACAGTTAATAATAAAGGACTATAAAATACGTTTGTGTTATTATTTATATTAATGATCCACAACAATAGTCATTACTCATTATGAGCTTTAAATATTTTTAAAAATTGAGATTTACTGTTAGAATTATAACTTCAATTATATCTGATATTCTGATACATTAAAGTTTTTGTTTATTTAAGGCAGACAAGATTTAGTAACAAGACTTTAAACTTCAATAATTTTTTTAAAAAAATGCTTATCGTTCGTATTTATGTATTTTTCAGTAATTTTTTTTTTGTTTCTATTTCAAAATTAAAGAAAAAAAATGTACACAATATTCTTTACTTGATGAGGATTCAGGGGATCTAAGGGGATTTGACAGAGTTTTGAGTGACTAAATTCATACAAGCCCCTTTTCCAATGGTATAATAACCAATACGTCTTTTAAATAGTAATTTTCTATAAGTTATACATAATACATTGTTATATGTATAGTATACCTGACAGTACTATAGTGTATATAAAAGATACATTTTAAATTACACCTCAAATGTCATCTCTAAGTTTGTTATATTTTTTTTTAATATCAATAAAATAAGAGATGCACTATAGGTATGGAAAAATCTATATTGTGATTTTTAATAAAATCTCTTTAAAAGTTGAACGTTATTGCAAGTACCTACCATAGTATTATAGAGACCTATATAGTTATGATGATAGTATGATAGTATCAACATTAAAAATAAATTGTTATAATCAAATATTATTGATACAAAAGTACATTTACTCGTATCATTGTATCAATTGTATCAATCAATGAATGTTTAAAATTCTTAACGTACATTCATTGGTCAATGTCTTAAAGAGACACCATAATACGCGGTTAAAGTGGGATATACAAATATTATATGGTTAAAATAAAATTGTTGAAATATGAACTATTTAAGAAAATGTTATAAGTTTATAACTATATGACAGGGGTAAAAAAGTGGCACGTTGGCTAAATTTTCACTGCACACAAAAATATTTTTACTTCATTGTTTATTCTTGCGTTTAATGACAATAAAATAATTTATTATTTATAAAAAATAAAATTATCAGTTATATAAAATTTTGAAATTCAATGCTTCCAGATTTAAGATGTCGTACTTTGAAAAAAGAGGGCTTATAGCTTATTTCAAATAAACTTAAAATCGCGTCAATATACATAATATGTGAAAGTTTATTTTCCACAATGAATTATTTCAAATCAAAATATAAGAATAATACTTTCTTTAAAGCTAATGCTGTTTGTGTTTCATTAAAACATTTAAGACTAAAAAAATACACAACTGATATTAAAATAATGTCGAAGGACATTATTAAGACACCTATCTCCACAGAAAAAATATTTATATGTACCCTATGAACATATACTGGCACGTGAAATTTTTTTAAAACTTTGATTACAAAATGTTGGCATTTGACTTGAAAAAGGTTTGTCACCCCTGCTGAGATGAGTAGTACCTATAAATATTTGTATGAGACATATTATATTACATTTAATGTATTTTGGGTATCTACTCAGTTGTATTTTTAACCTTTTTTAATTTTGAAAATCACTAAGTAATTTTAAAAAACTATTAACCATGTTAAATTTTTATGTTAAAATAATAAATTAGATTTTAAATAATCAAAAAATGTATTTTACAAAAATTAAAATTATAACGATTATGCCATTGAGTATATAGATATAATATCTACACCTACTCAATAATTATACTTAATACTATATATTCGAGTTTGAATAAATGTAAAATATTTAATAAACACATTTAAATATATTTACCTTTAAAAAGTCCAACAAGTGTGGAATAGATAATGTTTGTTTAGGTAGTTTTTTTTCCAGCGGCTCAATAAGTTCTGGCTGTGGTAAACTCATACCACGAAAAAATTCGTTCATTTTGAAAATGTGCATGTGTCTAGCTATTAAGTCACCTAAAAATGTAAATTAAATACTGTTAGCTATAATCATTATTATTGTTTAAATATAATACAAATATATAAGTGCGCTCTGTTAATTCAAAAAGTTTGATCCGTTTTTCAAATAGTAATAGTAGTACAGAATGTTAAATGCTGAGTGATATATTTTTATATTATATAAATTATGAAGTAATTATAGTTGTATGAAACTTTGTGTTAAAATTGAAAATTGAAAATTGAAATTAAACATTTTTTTTTTTTTTAATTATCTTTCCAGCATGAAATAAATTGACGTAATAAATCAATGTTTTATTTTAGAGATTGTTTAAACATACATCTATAACATTCAACACTAATATCATGCCCATAACACGGATATTACACTTTCTTTTGATTAAAATCGGAGACGATCTTAATATAATAACGTATATTCAAATTTCTCTGCATTCTGCAGTGACCCTGAAGATGTCCTACTACTGTTGTCTGTTTTATAATATATCAAATATGATTGTTGATGATACCTATTTAAACGGTGAGTGACTTTGGCATATTAGTACACATTCTCAACGTGTAAACATCATAATATTATGGTCATTAATATTCAAAGTTTAATGAATAACAGGAATAAATATACGTCATCACAACAAGATCGACCGGCTGCTTTATATTAATTATTGTATACATAATTTGTCAAAAAATATAACAATTTTATGCGACAGATTATAATTATGCACTTTAAAATATACGACGAGTAATATCAATATATTAATATTGTTATACAGGATAACCCGATGCAGTAGCATGAAATACTTTTAACTACCTATATAGAGAGACAGAGAGAAAAATTACATTTTTATCAACGACCTACGCAACTCCCCTGAACAAAACACTGTTATCGATAATGAAAATCAACACGGTCGCTGCGATTTGCAATAATATATCACTGAAACGCACACACCTATCCAAATACCCATCACTACACTTCGCAAAAGCTGAACGGCAATTGCTTCTGGCAGGAACATTTGCCATGCTACTGACACGATAAATACATTATACATTATTAAACTTCGCAAACTATTATACGAGATTGTTCTAGCTGACAAAACTTTAAATTATAGACGTCTGAATAATTATGTTCCATTTCTAAACTCGATTAAAAAACCGATGATTATTATGAGTTATTACGATAAAAGTTTATACGAAGGTGAATTGGTAAAAAATTAACCGCAATACTTTTCCATGAATTTTAAATATAACAATGTTTAGTATATTACAAAATTAGACGCTCAAATGGCTCAGTACCTTCCACTCATTTAACAACGTGTTGGTATAGTAGGTACCTCTCTATTAATGGATTTTATAAAATTGTCAACTTGTCGAATACAACGAAAACGTGTAAAATTCTGTAGATGTTTGGAATTAGTTTTTCTGTATATCTATATGCCATTTTAATGATATGTAGGTATGATTATATTATAAAATGAAAATTTTCAATAAATGCATTCAAATACATCCAAAGTTTAGCACTGAAAATCCAGTAAAAAACACTTTTTAATGTAATTCTTATAAATACTCCAATACTTATACAAAATAAGTATTCAAATATTCAAAATATTATCATGTTTTAGAATGCTTTATATCAATATAATATTATTTGTAAATTATTTTGAATATTATACAATATATATATATATATATATATATATATATATAGGTGGTAGACATCAAAACGCTACACAAAAAAGTAAATCAAACATTTAAAGATAAAAAAGTTTCCACGCATATAAACTTCAGTCATTAAATTTTATTTGTTAGGTCATAATATGACATTATATTATAATGTAATATGCATATCACTATTAAAATTTGTGTGAATACGTAAAAAGCCCACGCACAAGTTTTGTATTATAATATGTATTATATACCTATATATTATTTTATATAATATACTTTATTATCCATATATGTAGTCATTGATCTAAAAAAATATCA
>JACXSJ010000262.1:107098-131176 GCA_014851325.1 Pentalonia nigronervosa
TTTTTCCAATTTTAGTATTTTTTTTTTTTTTTTTTGTTTTTATTAATTAATGTCGAATAAATGAAAGTTATTTTACCTAACGTAGATCTTATCAAGTACAGTTGGTCAACATCAGATTTTCCCGGCCACAGAGCCTCTCCTCTAATGAGTTCCGCACCAACGCAACCTGTAAATAATTAAAAAATTCCTTAAACCTATTTTAAAAACCAATAAAACTTTTTACTATTTTTTATAAATTTGTATTATACTTATTTATTATAATAAGTGATTAGGACTAAGATAATATTCGTCTAAATTTAATTTGAATTAATCAGTATCAGTTTTATTATGATGATATGGATTATTAATTTTCAATAATTGCAAATTCGTAAGTAGAAATAACAGTATAGGTGTGATATGAAAATTATAGCGACTTTATAAAAATAACAGTCATGTGTTCAAATATAAAAAAAATATAAAAATAAGTTAGGTTACAAGAGTGACCAGATTTATTCCTCAAAAACAGACAAAAGTAGTAATCTACGCACTGCTTCCGCATTACTAATGTACATGCTGTCATATTGTAAGTTTTAGAGAGACTATTAGAATTTTATGTAGGTAAATTGCATTTAAAATGATTCTATGTTGATAATTAAGTTTAATAATTATATAAACTGGGCGATTCTTGAAACAGTTGTTAATTTTACTGATTGTTTCAAAAAGTATTAACATTTTTGAAAACTATTTTATTAATTATATCATTATGATTTGTTAAGTAGTTTGCTTTTTAATGATAAAATGTATTTTTAATTTCATATTCCAAAGCAGAACAGGTTCTAAGAATTTTGATACATAAAAATCGAATTTCAAACGAGAAATTATTTCGTTAATAGTAGGTTTCGGATTTTGAGACAATTTAGCTAGCAAAGTAGGTTTTTAAAATAAAATAGAAGCCTAAAGTAGGATTTTATATTATATAAAATCAACAAATTCAATGAATTCAATTCAATAAATTTGTTTTATTATTATTATTGTTATAAATTATAATAATATGTTACAACTATTAATTTTTATGTTTTAAAATAACAATTTTCAACCATATTATATTTTAATGAACTGTCTTTGGAGAAACGTATAGTTACCTATATATATCTACATTGAATTAAAAATATTCTTGTACATCAAAAATTAACATTTAACGTCCTTTTTTTCTGGAAAAGTACGAATAATTTACATATAAATATATCGATAAAATATAATATTTCAAAGTTTTTAACTTCTGTTTTCTAGAAAACCTTATTATTGTTGCTATTGAAAATTAAAACTACTCATATCAAAATACTATAAACTATTGGAATAATTAGATGAACTTATTAGTTAATTATAAGCGTGTACATATTAATGTATTTAGTATTTACCAATTGCCCAAACATCAACGGAAGGGCCATATAATGTATCACCTACTAATAATTCAGGAGATCTATACCATCTAGTTGCCACATAGTCAGTATAATTTTCTCCTGGATCTGTAAAACAATTTTTTTTTTAATAAGAAATGTTAATTTAATAATTGTGTTATACTTAATATTAATCTAGTGATAAATAATTGATTAAATTACATATGTTTTAAGATAAGAAATTATTTTTAAAAACTAAATTATTATAATTTTGATTATCAAGTAACATTTTTATATATCATACAAATTTACTAACTTTCTCACTGTGAAAAATTTAAAAGACCCATAAGAATTTAAATTTTAAAGAAATAATTTGTAAAAAATACAAAATTGATACCTAATTGACATATTTTAATTTATCAATATAATTTTATTGAAATTAGATTGATAATATATCAATTATAAACTTATATTTGTAAAGAAAAATCATTTCTTATATTATGTATCCAATCAAAATGTTCAATAATAATTGATTTTTATTATTCATAATATTATTATATGAAAAATAGAATATCTATTTTAATCATTGAAAATACATAGGTAACGCAATATAATTTTTTATACTGACTCATTAGTCTTGCAAATCCAAAATCACAAAGTTTCACCACCCCTTGAGAAGTAAGCAATATATTTTCCGGTTTTATATCTCTGTGTATACAATTGTGCCGGTGACAGTACGCAACGGCTTGTAACGTCTGCCAAATAATTTGCTTGGTAAATATTTCTGGACAGCCATATGGATGTCTTTCGAGCTCGTGGAGTACTGTGTGCTCACAAAACTCAAACACCAAATGAAGTTTTCGTTTGCGTCGGAACACCTCGAGCAAATTCACCAGATTTGGATGTTTTAATGTCTAGAAAATATATCCATAATTTTTCTGTCAGTCTAGAACGCTTTGAAAAAAAAATATTGCTGGTTTCACGATAAATCATTTAATACTTGGTAAGTACTTATTTATCACGAATGTATTATGATAAATTAAAAATTAATTACAATATAAAATATTATTATCAAATCTACTTCATACGCATTTTATAGTGAGTAACAGTATAATAATGCCTACCAATGTCCATTTTTTATGTTACTGCACTGTTATGGAAAAATATGCATAATAGTATTTATTATCTAAGCTCTAAAAGTAGATAATACATATAAATAACTGTATACAAGTGATTGTATTATAATATTATGATATTATATAATTATTCATAAATAATAAACTAATATTTACGAATAAAATAATAGTGCCGAATTGCCTTACAACGAAATGTTGATGCTATTCATTTAAATTTATTCATCTGTTTAAATGTTTTGTATATATTAAAGAGCTATTCTAATACCAAAGTAATGACACAATTAGGGACGACCTATATGGCTTAAGTTTTGAGGATTGTTGGTTGTTTCTAATGTACCTGCGTAATTTTAAATGGCAACAGATACATTATACAGGCATGTACTTACGCATTATCCATTTTATATGTTTTGTTTTAAATGGTTAAAGTTCATTTTTATATAGTTTAAAAGAACTACTGAAATATTTATGATCAAAACAAAACGTATGAACAAAAAAGGAACTCAAATAGCTTTGATAAAAATATATTATATAAATGAATCAATGATTGCAAAAACGACACGAGTCACATTTTTTGTGAATTTTAGATATTATCAAAAACACGTGCTAGTCATCTGTTTTTTATGTATTGAGTGGAAAAACGGCTTTAGTCATAACGTTTTTACCTATAAGATTACTGTCAAAAGATATGGTTGAGAGAAAAACGTCTTTAGTCAATGACTATTGTCGTTTTTACACTCAATAGTAAATAAACACTTACACGTGTCTATTTTTAAATCAGTAATTTCAAAATTGAATAGGACCTAAATATTTAATAAACTACCAGATCCAGATAACAATATAATGTTATTTCTGCAATTAAGAATACAAAGAAATTATTTCTTATTTCATAGGTAGTAGTATATTTCAATGTCCAGTTTAGTTAGTTTGTTCTACAGATATCAAGTACATTATTTTTTTACTGAATTCGTAATTATTTAATTATGGAGAATAGTACACCGATTCGTAAGAGAGGTATTAGAAATGAATCATCTTATTCAATAAATGTTATTAAAACTGCTAAAATTGAAGGTAAGGAGCATATCAATTATAAATAAAATAATCCCAATCAAGAAAATAGCTAAAACACTATGCAACTGTTCAATGAAATGTAATTTAAGTGAAATCGATAAGAAATTTGTATTTGGACATTTTTATAAAATTCCTAGTAAAAATGAACAAGATTTATTTCTTCAAGGATTAATAATAAAAGAACATTGTAAAACTCATAGACCTCGTAATGAAAATGAAATTTTATTAGAACACAGTTTTAAGTATTATTGTTTATTGGGATCTGATTGGAAAAAAGTGTGCGAAAGTGTGTTTCTCAAAATATATGGTGTAACGGAAAGACGTGTATGAACTATTAGAGAAAATCTTGTTAAAGAATTGACACCTAATGATAAAAGAGGAAAATCAAAAAGCAACAATACTTTCCAACCTTCTGAGTTGAAATTTATATATGATCATATATCTAGTTTTCCTGTAAAGCAAAGTCATTATTCAGGAAAAGAATTTCATTATTTAAGTAGTGACTTAACTGTTAAAAAAATGTATGAATGTTTTTTAACCAAATCTCCTACTTCGAATATTAAATATAAATATTACAATAAATACTTCAGAGAGAATTTTAACTTATCTTTTAGTAGACCACAAGTCGACACATGCTGTAAATGTGAAGATTTATCCAACAAAATAAAAAATAAATCTTTATACGAAACTGCAAAAAGAATTGCTGTTGCAGAAATGATAGTTCATAAGCACCAAGCCAAGCAGTTTTATACTATACTGAAAAGTTCTAGGGATGAATGTAAAATACGTAATGATCTTTTATGCCTCACATTTAATTACATACAAAACTTACAACTCCTTAAAATACCCGTTCAAGATCTTTTTTATCTTTGCCAGCTTACAATTAATTTGTTTGGAATTCATAATATGAAATTAAAAGATTCAATGTTTTTTTTATATCACGAAGGCGAAGCGTATAATGGCCTTAATGAAGTGTGTATATTTTTGCTTACATATTTTCAACAATGTGTTCCATCAGAAGTGAAAGAATTAAGATTATTTTCTGACAATTGTCCGGGACAAAATAAAAATAATACTGTTGTGCGATTTTGTCAAGCTTTAATTAATACGGGTTGGTTCGATCTAATAGAACACTATTTTCCTATACGAGGGCATTTTTTCTTAGATTGTGATGGAGATTTTAGTGTGATAAAACGTACTTTAAGAAAAATTGATAGAATTTATACACTACGTGGATATCTCAAGTTAATAATTCAGTTTACTAATAAAAACAAGTTCAAAGTCCAACTTATAACACATTCAGACATTTTTGATTTTAAGTCATGGTGGAATAAAGATAAGAAAACATGCAATTCGGTAGAATCTTCAAAAAGATCAGTTCCATGTGACAAAAAAAGTATCTTTCAATCTATCATTTTTTCACCACTACATTTATAAGAGGGGAATAGAATGGTAACAACTAGTGAATTTATTAAGAGCACCAATAAATATACTTTCTAGTTAACACTACCCGAAACAAACCAAATCGAACTACCAACAGAAAATTATAAAGATATTTTACCAATAAATTCAAATAAAATGAAGGATATAAAAAAATCAGCATCTTACATAGCTCCTAAAATAAATAATTCGTTTTGGAATGAAGTTTTGAACTGGCGAACAATTGAAAAATAAATTCAGAATTTATGTAAAAATATAAAAATATAGTAAAATAATTTTTTATGTATCAATAGTTTATTAATTAATTATTGTGATAATGTGACCTATAATCTAAAATAAAGTAATTTTCTATACATTAAAACAATTTTTTGTTTGCTATATTTACGTTGAATGGAAAAACGTCATGAGTCAGAAAACTTTGAAAGTCAATAATAAAAAAACATCATATTATTTATATACACAAATTATGTATAATCAGTGCATAATATATTTCTACAAGTATTCATTTTTAAATAAGAATTTTTTTCGGAATTATTTAAATTATACACTTTTTATCAATCATCCAAAAGTTTTAAAAAATTGATTCATGTCGTTTCTGCAATCATCGATTCAAATATAATAATTGTGGTATTGAATTTGGTACAATTTTAATTTTTTATCTCATAACTCTGAAGCTTAAATTATTTAATTAAGACTTACCTTAAGCATGCGTATTTCACGTAGAGCAATTTTTCGAATTAACGGATCGTCCTCGGATTCAACAAATTTTTTTATGGCTACTATGTGACCATTCTCTCGATTTCGACATTTAAAAACCATACCGTAACTCCCTTCGCCCAATTTGCCCAGACGCTCGTAGCGTTCCATTAATTTCAACTTGGAGCTGGATCCATGTCTAAAACGTGAACGATTCATATATTTGATTGAAAATTCTAAGAATAATTAATTTTAAAAGACCGATTGAAAACGATCATCAATCTACCATTTAAAAATAAAATAATCATATAATTTAATTTAAACATTTAACATTTAATTGCATAGATATACCATATCATACATTCTAACGAAACAAAAACCTTTATGTTATACGCATAAATTTTTTAATTTAAATTAAATTATCCACAATAAAATAACTTTCTAAATATTCACTAGACACATAAAAAAAAAAAAATTAAAAATTTTATTTAAAACAGAATAAAATTAAAATTAGGTAATTTACATATTTTGTGAAATATACATATAAATAACTGTATATGCTAAAACTAATATACAAATAATATTTTTTTTTAAGAGTTAATATTGGAATTGTATACTACAATAATTAGAAATTCAATTACCTAGTTATAGCCTATATAGTGGTATATAGTGAATTATTTAAAAATTAAAAACCTATTTAAAATAAACATCCTCAACACAAATCGAAAAAATGCAATTTGAAATAGGTATGCCTACAGGTTTTCTGCTTCAACAAATGTCCTTGAAAAAATTAATCCTTAATAATCGCTAAATTTCTAAAAACAAATAACAATATAATATAGAAACGAGTTTTGTTATTCTTTAATGTATAATAATTATAAGTAAAATATTCATAGAATTAAGTAATTTAATATTAACATGAATATATATTTGATGAACTATTAAATAATAAATATTTTATAAATATATATTGATATATAAAAGTGTGTTCTACAACATTAAATATAAAATTGTTATTATAAATCTATTGCGTTTGTAAGCATACCTACTATACAAAAACTATGTTACGTGAAATATTTATAATGAGCAATTATCCATTTGACATTACCTATACACGGAAAATTTGTAAATGTCCTTATTTGTCTACTTTACTTGTAAAAATATTGAAAAAAGATTTTTACCTTCGTGGAAGCAGCGGTAAGTTATTACCATACAGCCAAAGACTTTTATCGGGCAAACATTCGCCCATATATGAATAAAAGTTACAACTCCAACAGCAACAGCAACTTCACAACAAAAGGCTGAATCAATATTATTGATTGTTAGGTCACCGTGGTTTTGTTATAATTTCGGTGGGTAAAGTAGTTGTTACATTGAATAAATTATTAGTATGTACCTACACATAATCAATTACTGAAATTCTTATTATACAGTTTTAACTTACATTTATGTAATAATAGCGTATCTATATATGAACAATAATGTGTTAAACTTAAATTTTTGTATAACTAACTTTCACTGTTAAAAATATTGGAGAACTTTGATACCAATTGCATTATAAAATTGTATCATATATATATAAATATATATATATATATATACGGTTCACTGTTGTTATCACATTGATAGACATCTAAATATTTAACAATATGCACTAGTAAAGAATAATTTATTATATAATATGGTGTACAAATTATGCACAAATATACAGTCTTATATCCTGTATAGGTTAAATACACATGTATATTGCATAAACAAAATTATAATCTACAATATAAGATACACGCCATCACTATCGTATCAGTATCAGTATACCGACTATAATTAATAGCCCTGTTTTGACTCCTCAGACCAAAAAATTATCATTTCGGAATTGAATCTTAACAACATTTATTTAAAATTTTAATTTGTGTACCTATACATTTGGAAAACACAAATAAATAATATTAGATTCTTTAAGATATTTTTTTATTGAGATAAAAATTCTTCAGACGAAAATGTTCGATGAGTATAATATAACTAGAATGAGCACAGGACAAAAAAATTATAAACCGTAATATTTTAGTTCAGTTAAGTATCTTGAACTTATAAGTGATCACCTATTTTTCTATAAGTACCTAAGTAATTTTTTTTCTTGCAATATTGTTCAAATGGCAAAGTACGGTATGAATATATATATATATATATATATTTTAACTCCCTTATGCCAATTACAAATTTTAAAAAAAAGCTGTAGGTAATAATTATGTTGTACATGACACTATTTGGCCATAAGCGATAAGCGCAATTTTATATTAATAAATTTAAAATAATATATTATATCATATAATATTTTTCATAATTTAATGGCAAGCTCTATAAAAAAGGGGTAATTAAAATTAAATTAAATTTGCCACCCCTATTCTATATGAAAACATTCTACCTACTGCTTTATTTTTGTATAGAGTGATTCGTCAAACATGGCCCCCACAATTTTCGTCTAATAATTAATAAAACCAAATTCTGATTAAAATTTTTTTAAGTAAACTAAAGACCGTATTTTCAAATATTTCTATCATTTAAAGAGTGTCTTATGTCGATAAAAACTTTTTTCCAAACGAAAACCTACTTATTTTACTATAAATAGTTGCGAGGCAGATAATTTTTTTTTTTTCGTAAATATTGATATATCTAAATCAAAATTTGAACAAGTAATTTCTGAGTTATTAAAATGTATTGATTAATATTAATTAATAATTACTACAATTTTCGAATCGTCATAGCCTCAATAGGTATCTTCCAAACCTAATATTATGGACCTATTATCTTTAGTTTCTAGTACCTACACAGAGTTAAATAAGGAACTCAAAAACTTCTCGTTCAAATTTCGATTTAAATATATCAACATTTTCCTAAATCATCTACTTAACTACTTTATAAAAAAAGGGAATTTTCATTTAAAAAAAATAAGTTTGAATCGTTTAAAATATTATACTTTTCTAAATAAAAGCTTCTACAAATTTAAAATGCATTTTCGATAATATTTAACTAATTAATTACAAAATTGAAAATACCAAGAGGCATTAACTTGTTTAATTTTTAGATAGGGCTAGTATTCCTCCCCACACCACCAATTTACGTCTACGTATGTGGTTGTATGTATATTAAAATTATACTTAAAATATAATTAAATATAATTATTAAGTAATAATAATAATTATATTAACGGTAATAATCATTAAAACGAGTAAAAGTGAGTCATTGTAATTTAAATTATTATAATACCATCGCTACTAATCCTGAGATATGGTAAATATATCTATAATAAATATATCAATGAATATATTATGGTGTTACAACCAATCCTAGATATATGAAATTTAGTCCTGGAATTATTGGAATTTAAAACATCTACATTGAAGTAATTTGGAATTATCTGTATAAATTATTTATCAAAATTTTGAAATTTTTTGTTCGATATAAGACTTTATATATTTAACATTTAGAATTAAATTTTAACCTTACATACGTAATTAACTTATATAATAAAATGAGGTGCACTATAGTAAACTTCAATATAAATGGTTTACATTTGAATATACGCATTTAAAAAATGATATTGGTAATAATAGGCTAAATCATACGCAACTAAATATATATAAATTTCGTATTTTTAATTTGAAATATTGATACTATAATATACAAGTACTTAAATAACATTTTTAGTTGAACAAAATTTTATTATTTAAATAAAATATTATATTATACATTAGATACATAGTATATTAATATGAAGACATTATTATATAGCGCTTATGCATTATAATCTTTTTCGTTTATTGTGTACTTGTATATTTACATAATATAACATATTATGTTGTATAACTTAGATTTGTGACATTGAAATAAAACTAAGTATAAACCACACTAAAGTAGTAGCGTTCACGGTCAAACAATATTGATTATATATTAAGTACAACTATTTTTACTTGTTATTTTATCATTATTTTGCATAATCCGAACATAGTATTTAGGTAGTAATAGTTATAGGTGGAACTAGAAATTTTTATTAGACTAGGTCACTTTTTCTGATCAATTCAGACATATACTTATAAATGGCAGCGAAGAAGGGTGAATAATTCTTGATATCATTTTTTTTTAAATTCATATGTGTATTTGTATTAAGTACTTATGATTTTTTATTTAAAAATAAAAGTAATAATATATGTATTAACATGAGTACCTTTTTAATTCAATTATTTTTTTCTGTTTAAAGTTGAATGTTAAACTTCTTTGATTCAACATATCTCATACATGCTGTTTTTATTTTTATAGCATTCTATATTTCCAACTTTATAAATAATTTAAGTTTGGAGATTACTAAAACTCAAACAACAAAATATACCTTTTTGAATGTGGTATAAACATATAATTAATACACTTTAATATTATATAAACCAAGAAAATATTTTAAAAAGGTCAAAGAATATTCATAGAACCAGATGACGATTAATTAATGGAACCATTTTTCAAATTCTTCAATTACGTAATCGATGTCGATATTTTTTGCCACGGTTTGTTCAATTTATAGAAGTATCAAATTGTCCAGATGACGTTTTTGTGTCATATTGGTACAAAGCTTAGTTTTAACATATTGTGCAAGTTTTGAAAATACCCGTCCATACGAAGCACTCGTAACTGATATTATGGAGAATTGAGAATAATTACCTTAACACGTTTCCGTGTTGTGTAAAAATTGGTTCAATATCATTTTGCTTCAACCAATATAACCAAAAAAAAAAGTTTGTCACTAGAATTTTTGTTACGAGCATTTAAAAGTCTTATTTTTTAATTATTATAGTGCAATAAACTATTTAATTTAACATAATTAATTTACTTTATAAAATATACTTATTAATATAGACTGACCGAATATCTTCACTCAAAATCGTTTTTCGTGTACAATAATGATTTAATATCATTAAATTCAATTTTAACACATCCATTACAGTGACCCAGTCGACATTTAATGCACACCTAGAGCGGTACCCACTTTTCCGTTTTATTTTAATCAATTTTCTCTGATTAAAAATATAATTATAATATTTACATATTATATTATTCAATATTGACATGTTCAGGATTTAGCAGACTAATTTTGCCATCCCTACCTGTTATAGGTATCATCAGTGTGTATTATTGTGTCCAATTTCGCGGCGTTATTACTAAGTTCAAAATATTATTATATTGTGCCACGCCTAATGATGTAAAATTATGATAATTATCTTTTGAAAGAATATTCTCTAAGCTAGAAAATATTAAGTAATTTTCTTTTTCATCTATAATTTATTGATTGAAACTAACCACAGTCCACAAATCAACGAGAATATTTTCTTCTAAGAATATTTTCTATTCGCATCACAGGTCACGCTAAAATTTTAATTTTGTGAATAGAATATTTTGTATTTTTGGACTTTTTATGTCACATTAATAAAACGAGTCCGAACTTTTTGTCCGATTTTTTTCAAAATGAATTTTTTTGTCCTCGGACTTTCGTCTGGGATTCGATCTATTAGTAGGGAGAAATGTAGAATATTATAACCATGGCTGAGATTTTTATGTAAGAATTATTGTAAAATATGCACATATTTATGTACTTAAAAATTAAAAAATATCCAAAAAAATTTTTTTTGTGTGCTAAAAAAAACTAAACATTTTAAAAAATTACAAAATATATCATGTTTCAAAAAAAAATAAAAAATATAATTTAAATATCAATACCTTATACTTCTGCTTATAAATGTGTATGTGTAAAAACTATTATACCTACAGTTTAATTAAATAATTGCAAAACTAATAACGAAGAATGTAATATTAATTTTGGAACGAGTACCATCATTAAGTTTCAAAAAATGATTTTAGATTTTAAAATTAGAAATGTCTGCATATCGATGATCAAAACAAGAAACCAAATTTAAAAAAAAAAATACATTTTGTGATTCAGAGTAAAAAATCAAAAAAAAAAAAAAATCATTAACCGTGTATGAAAAATGCAACTTTTATGCAATTACCTATATAGAAATATGCAATTTATAGTAATTTTTACTCAAATGTACAAAAATGTGCAACCAAATAATTAACCACAGAATCTACACATTACAAAACATCAACATTTCGAATCAAAATAATTCTAGATGAATTGTAGAAGTATATGCATTTGAATAAAAACCCGGTTCTTAATTATAACCGTGGCTGAAATCGAAATAATAATAATAATAATAATGGAATATTATTATTATTATAATGTTTGATTGCGATCGCGGATACTTGAGATAATATCAGCTCGTTCGTGATTGTTACAATCACATTACAGTGATATTGTTTTTGTCAGTTATCACTTATCAGTAAGTTGTTATTAATTATTATAATGTTACGAAATATTACAATTCAGCATTTACAACGGCTTTTATATTATAACAATACATAATATTTTATTATAAATTAGTGGTTTTAAAGTTTATTTCTGTATTACATAACGGTTAAAACTTCAAATCAACCACTCTTCGGAGCGGACCTAAACTGGCCAGTTTATAAAAAATGAGGCCACGTTTAAATATATTGTAACAGTGTAATCGTCTGGCATAGTCACATCGAACAACAAGATTTTGCATCCACCGACTAGGTGCCTACATCATATTATTTTGTTAATGTTAATTCATCAGATAATAAGTATACATTACCTGTTGCATTTGTTACACAAACATACTTTTTAGTTTTGTTATTTTACTGTTGTGTTCCAATATTGTGTTTACAAATTTACCTATAATTGATTGATATCGCTATTTAAATGTAATTATTATTACTGAAGAGTAAGTCATACCTATTTATGTGGCGGCTTCAATGCATTATTTATACTCATTAAAAAAACATTTAATTTTGTATTAATTAGGTACCTACTCAGTAGTGTCAATTCGACTTAATTTGGTATAGACCATAGAAGGATGTTTATCTGCCCTTTTTTTTCTTAATTCCAACAATACACCCAAAAACCAATTTTCATAGAATATTTTACTTAAAAACTTTTTTATTATGCATTAGTCTTATTTTATTATCGCTTGTATAAATTTTTAAAAATAAAACTGGTAAAAGTCTTATTCTTAACTAACAGTCTAAGCCTTCTTTTTCATATTTAATACTCAAACTCATCAATGACTTTGTTTTCTTATTGAAAAATTTTACTATTGCTAACTTGGTTCTTAAAATTATCTTTATTTAATAATAGTATTTAAATTATATCATATTAATTATGTTATAAACACAGCCTGTCTTAACTTCATAAGTATGATATATTTTAGATTAATACCACTTGAAGGTGGTGCAGAACAATAATTATATATACCAGATGTCTAATGTGGTAGTGTATGGGCCACATTAATTGTATAGGCAATTTTATGTCATGTGTACTTACCCAATTGTATGTTATTATTTTTTAGAGAAAATTGAATTATTATCAATTTTAAAAGAAAGAATATTATTTGAAGCATTACTTAGGCTTTTTGTTGATATTTTAATTTTAAGTGAGATAGGTAACTGTAAAAAATCAATAAAAACTTGTGGTATGACTCAAATAATATTTTTACCTTTAAATTTGGTTGTAGTTTAATTTATTGTAATAATAAAGGTAATAACCTTAAATTGGTTCTAATGAATGCACATTTGCTATGCTGCACCTATGTTTTTAAGACAGAGACTACAAATGCAGTTGAGGTGTCCTAAGAATGAAAATGTTTTGATCTATTATATTATTGTATATGATCAATATATACATTAGTTATGTATTATAATGTGCTATATTGTTATAAATATTTATCAGTATTACATTTTTAATTTGATGTCTCATATTCTAAATTCTAAAGTATCTACTAGATTTATAAGATCTAATATTTTATGATTTATAACTAGTTATAAGCTATAATATGTACAATGTTCTGTAAATGCATTTTTATTTTTAGATCAAATGGAGATCTGTGTTGATAGTGTGGAATCTGCAATTAATGCATTTAATGGAGGAGCTCATAGATTAGAGCTATGCAGTGCATTAAGTGAAGGAGGATTAACACCATCGCTGGGACTCTTAAAAACCTTAAAAACCATGGTTTCAATTCCTATTTTTGTTATGCTTAGACCAAGATGTGGTTATGATTTTCAATTTTCAGATTTAGAAATTAGAGTTATTCTTGAAGATTGCACTTTATTCAAAGATGCTGGAGCTGATGGATTTGTATTTGGTGCTCTTACTTCAACCGGTGAAATTGATATTGCTGCGTGTGCTTCAGTAATTTTAACGGCTCAACCATTACCTGTTACATTCCATCGTGCATTTGATATAGCTACACAAGATCCAATCAAAATGGCACAAAAAATAGCTGATTTGGGTTTTAAACGCTTACTAACCAGTGGTAGAAGTCCTACTGCATTTGATGGAAAATGTTTGATTAAAGTTTTAATTGAAACAATGAATGATCAACTTACTATAATTCCTGGAGCTGGTATTCAAGTTGAAAATCTTAAAGATATCCTGGTCACTACGTTAGCACAAGAATTTCATGGATCAGCAAAGGTTTTGAAACAATATGCTTATAGAAATATTCTAAAATCGCATTTAATTTATAAAGAAGACCCCATTTATGTTACAGACTGTGATACTGTAAAAAAATTACTTAATATTTATAAAAATCATTTAAAACTAAAATGAGAAATAAGATAAAATAAAAAAATATGTCTCAAATTATTTTGTATTTAGTTACTTAATTATGTATTATAATACACTTTTAACTTTATAGTAACTAAATATAAATATTTAATTTTAATGTTATTACATTTCATAATTGAAATAATAAATTGTTAAACAATAACAATGAAATACAATTTATCATGCTCAGTCAAAAACATAATTGTATTTATTATTTTGATAAGGTAAACATTAAAAATACTCATATGTAAATAAACCAATGGAGAATAGTGATTATTCATTTTATAATATTTTTTGATGAAAAACAGATTACATAATTGAATGAAAACATTAATTTTAGAAATAATAACATTCAGTTTTTTGTTCAAATAGTATAAAGAAAAAAAAGTTACAACTGTTTAAAATATGAAATAAAAGATTCTTATACCGTAAATAAAATTTTAAAATAAATATTCTCTAAAATAGACATGTAATATTATGCAAGATGTTATTTTCCTTCAATTTTATAACTACTAGTATTTTAGCACTAAAATTGTATTAGAATCATCTATGGCTGATCTAAATCAACCTATATTAATGGAATTCATAAAAAAAATACCTTCGTAGTTATTGCGGACAACAAATTGCTTAAAAATAACATGATACCAACTGTTGATGTTAAATATAGAATTTGATCTTCAACAACAAAAAAAAAATACATTATAACAATTTTATGTATATTAACTTTATATCATGGGTGCATATTAAAATACTTTGAATATTCATTCAAATGTACTATAATTTTTATATAACATTTTGTAAAAATATTTCAATTGCCTATATTACGCTTTTTAACAGATACCAGTAAAACTACCTTTTATGATACATATTCTGTGAAAAGAAGTATTAAAAAAGTTATACTAAATTTTAGTAAAATATAAAAATTGTACCATATTTTTAAGTTCATAACACTTCGTTGACTACTTTTTAAAACTTTATAGTCATCCTTAAATCATAGAATGACATAAGTATAATATTAATTGTGTCAATTATTTAACAAATTAAATGTCAAAAGTTTACAATATTCTGTATCTAATTTTATTAAAATAAAATATATTTTTACATGCATCAAGTTCTGAATTGTTTTTATTTTATAAAAGTAAAAGTATTTAATAATTTGGTAATGTGACAGACGGCAGTTTTAAGGTTTATTAATTTAGTCTTTGAGCAGAGCTATGAATAAATTGATTTTAAAATTATGTGTGTTTAAAAAAAAGAAAAATGTTTTGTGTCTGTCATCACCTTTTGGTGTTTTGAAGTAATAAAAATGTTTTGATTTTTAACTTAAATAATTGTTTTTGCTAGCAAACTGGATTTAGTCAGTACTTTGGGACCTCGGGGAGGTCTAAGGAAAAAAATTCTGAGTACTTTTCTTAATAATTTGGAAAAACAAACATAAGGAAAATAGGAATTAGTTACAAAATAGTTTTCAATAAAATCAATACATTTTTGTTGTTATAACTCAGAAATAAATTACCATATATACTTGCAATTTTCATAAAATGCTCGAATTAGCATTTTTTGTACACAATAAAATTTTCAAAATATTTTGATTCTTTTTGAATTATTTATAACCATTTAACAATTTTTGATTTTTTTTAGTTTTTTTCTTTAAATATCGAAAAAATGTTTTTGCTTGGTCAAAATTCATAAATTTTTTATCTGACATAGTGCATATTTTTGATATATAAGGTTAAATAGTTATTTAATATTTTATTTTCAATACAAACTTATTTGGTATTCATTAAGATCTTGAAAATATCTGATTATAATTGTTTATTATAACAATTAATTATGTTTAGTAATAAAATTAAAAAGTGGGTACTGCTCTGCTGTACAGCATGTATCGAGTGAATCACTTTCATGGATGTATTACATTTTAATTCAGTGATATAAATCATTGTATATGAAAAATTATTTTGAGCGAAAATGATCTGTCAGCCTACATAACTAAGTGTATTTTAAAATATTGCTATTAAAATAATTCATTTTACTATTATTAATATGGTAGGTTGAATTAATTTTTAAAGAAAACATTGCATTTAAAAATTTAATTGTATGTTTAAAAAAACATAATATACTTTAAATGTTTCAAAAACCCTCAAAAAATATATTTAAATTACAACAAATAAAATACATTTTCATTCCTCATTTAAATATCTTCGTCCAAATTTGAACTTAAAATGCCTATAAAAATCAACCATGTAAATATGTTTTTATGATTTATGGGTTACTCTATTAAATATTTAAAAAACATTGTTTTATATATTCAATTCTTAGCTATAAAAACTAAACATTTTATAAATTTTTAACTACAAATCAATTTGCAAATGTTTGATGATGGATTTCGGTTAAAATTTGAAGTATAAATGTTTATAAAAAAAAATTGTGCTTATGTATTTTTATTATTTTTGATCTGCTATTTTAATAACTTATGAGGAATTTTGTATTAAAATTTCAAGAAATTTGACCAAACGAAATTTATTTTTATCAGTATTTAAAGAAAAAAGATTTGAAAAAAAATTTCTTGTAATAATTAGCTACAATTAGCTCAAAAATTGTTAAAATATTTTTAAATTTTTTTGGCGTATAGAAAATGATAGTTTAAACATTTTATGAACATTTTAAAGGTCTTTAATTATTCCTTTTTGAATTGCATCAAAATAAGAAAATCATTTTTGAGAAAACGGATGAATATCCAATGTCTAATTTCAAACGCTCATAAAAAATTATTTTGATTTTCCTTTGAATTTTTTTTTTTTAAAGGTAGAAAAACTTATAGAAATGTTTGTGTTAAATTTTCAAATCATAGATTTGAATAGAAAATTTTTTATGAATTTTCTAATCAAAAAAACTGCAAAATTTCGTGAATTTTACGTATTTTCTCGAAATTTCAATATTAGATGCTTATATTAAACTATTAAAGATTTATGTTCAACTTTTTTTTTTTTTTTTACTTATAAGTTTTGAAAAACATTCTATTACTTTTTTATGTTTTTTATGTTTTTTTATGTTTTTACTTAATTTATATTTTGTTTTTATTATCGCATTTAAAACTATTAAGAAATATTTACTCTTGGCCCCTAAAGTACCAACTAGATTTATTTTTCTATCAGAAAAGATGCTGATAAAGAAAATCGGAGCACTTTTATCGCCCTAAAACGGATGACAGATAAAAAAAAACATACATTGTAAAATCAATACATTCATCTCTCTGCTCAGAATATAAAATCTATGGGTCGATCGATTTTAAGTGAGCAACTTCTATAATATTCTTATGCTAATTGAGAAGTTTTTGTTTATTTTTGCGATTTTTAAATTTCAAGTCTATTTCTTTGACATGGTAAAACATTCACTGTACAAATGTTCGACGTCTGAATTTAAAGGTTAGGCGAAAATATAACCAGTGATTTATGTGTAATCGCATTGAAATGTTGTAGGTATAATCTGTGAATATACATAATATTCAATGTCTAATTCGTTAAATATTATTGTTTGGATTATTAGAATTTATTTTTTATACGATTCTCTTACGAAACAAAATATTCATTATTTCTTAAATATCTTTGTATATTAATTCTGTATTATTTATATTATATGTAATTGTATTTCTGAGTACCTAGGTACCCACTACGATTTTTTTTTTTTTTACTAACTTTGACAATATATTTTTTTTATAAATGTGCATCTTTCGTAGCATTAACATCTTTTTTCATTGCACCTGTAACAAACCACTCTTTTCGTGTCTCTTTTGTAACTATATCTATAACGTTCAGTTGACGTTTTTTGGCTTTTGTAACGATTATTTTATGTTTTTCTAGTTATTTTTCTTGGCTGTTTTTTAACTGCAAGAAGCTGATTGTCAATTATTCCTATGGTATAATAGAAATAATTTCCTAATCTAATTCTATCTTTTCCTATTATGTCTGACCTGTCTAAATAGTTTCTATCATCATTTCTATCTTTGCTATATTCTCTATATTATAATTCTCTATTAGTCTGGTTCCTGAGGTAGGTATAGACTTTTATCACTACTACTATTGATATCTCTCCATAATCAGTTCTTGTATAATCAAAATTTTATCATAACTGTAACGGTTTCTATTCTTTCTGTTATAAGAATTATCTCTAAAATTTACTGTTATGTCAGGTTATTAGTTGATCGATTTTTTTCTAACTGTCTACAGTCTATAATTATTATCTTTTCATTTGTTATTTAATTGTTTTAATTCTTAATTAGTATCCACTGTTTCAGTATTTAATTGCATCACTTGTTTGTTTAAGATTTCTGTATATTCATTAAACTCCGAGCTTCTTAAGTTAATTTTAGTTTGCATGAACTTGTATTTCGTTTTAGTATAATTAAATTTTACTTAAATATTGTTATCGTAAAAATAAATAGCATAGACAATTCGTTATTTTTGTCATTTGCGACTAAAAATGCAAACGTATTCTTCTTTCATATTCTTTTTAACTTGCCCACTTAAATTTTCGTTATTTGTCACAAATCTCATAACTAATTCCGATCTTCCTATTTCCTATTTTTCAGTTAGGTTTTTATAAAAATTCAATTGGTTTAAATTAATTTTTTAATTTTTCTATCAACAAAATATTTTTTTCCTATGTATTTTCCAGATTTTCTAAAAATGTACTTGTTGTATTTGTCAAAATAACTAATAAAAATTTTATTTTATTTTTAGTATATGTGCTAGAGTTAATTTGTAATGTTAATAATCCCCGAAGGACCATTCGGTAATATCCGAGAACAATATTGGTGCCTATAGCCTAACATAATATTACCATGCCGGACATCCAACCTTCGCGCCTTATAATATAAACTAGGCAACTTAATGTGCACAACATCAATGGTAACGACGATAGACAAGTTTACATTTGTTCAAAAATATAGTATTAGAATGCAATAGGTACACTCATTAAGTCGTCAGGGAATAGAGATTGTGTATTGAACTTATTAATCCATGTAAGCAACAGTTTTTGGCTGTATCTTCATTTATTTATTTTCAAAAATACACAATAATAATAATAATAATACCATTAATAATGAAATTTTTACTGTGTCTGAACATTCGATGAATAATTCACTCGCGTCGGCGAAGAAATATTTAATGCTTATAATTATTATATATATATATATAAAAAAAAAGAAAACGATCAACTATAAAAAGTCCCACTTCAATTACGGGACGATCACAGAACGAACGAAGATGAAAAAAGAATGAACAAATTAAACATAAAAAAAAAAACCTATTGACTATGTGAAAAGAATTAAAAGATAATAATATAATAATACAAAATAATTATAACTAACAGGCAATAGTCATAGGCGCCGAGTTAAAAAGATCAAAAAAACAAAACGAAAAAAGTGGACAAGTGGGTATTGGCTCTGCTGTACATTAGGACATTAGATATCATGTGGATCACTGTAATAGATGTGCTATATTTTAATTCAATGACAATAATATTATCATCGTATTCAAAAAATAATTCTGAGCGAAGACGACCTATCAGCCAAGTTACTAAGTGTATATTTAATGATAGAATCGCAATTAAAGTAATTTATTTTACTATTATTAATATAACGGTAGGTTGAATTAATTTTTTCTGTACACATTTAATTTAATAAACTTTTAAAGTTTCAAGTACCTACGAACGATATTTTTATAATTTTAAATTACAAAAAAAAAAAAAATAATAATAATTTAATCGTTATTCTTTGTTTAAATATCTAATTTGTTCTTAAAATATTTATAAAATTAAACAGTGCTTTTATATTTTTTAGATTGTTTGGTTACAGTATAAACTACTAATAAGAAATGTTGTTTTAAATTTTAAATTATAAGCTGTACAATTTGAACATTTTATACATTTTTGAATACAAAATAATTTGCAAATTTTCGAGATTTTGATGAATATTAAATGCTTATATTACATGTATAGATAATTAATTAAGCACCTAATATATATAAATATATATATATACACTAATGATGCATTTGATTATTATAATTTAGTATAGTTGTGCACCATTAGGGTAAACAAATATATAAAAATAATTTAATTAATTTGTTGGATTTTATTATTAACTATAATATAAACTATATAAGTACTTCAATTAATTAATTTTAATACATACCTTTATTTATAACCGCAGAACCTTTAATAAATATTACTATGCTATTTGTTAGAATTAAAGAAATTAATAATTATTAATTTTATATGAAAAAGAGTAACTAATTTTTAACAAAACTTTTATTTTCTAATTAACTTATAAATTTTACAAGCAAAAAAGAAGAAAAGTAACTTTTAATTTTAAACTTACATTTTTCTATAGTAACTTAACTTAACGAGTTAAAAAAAAATAGTTAACTTGCCTAGCCTTGTATTTAAGTTTCAAGAAAATATTTAATTGAAAAATTAATTTATCATTAATTATAATATGGAATTAATTATTTTTGTTTTAAAATTTATTTTTTACCTTTAAATATTGTGCAATATTCCGTATATATACTATAAACTGTAATAAGTGTTGGAATAAATTAATATTTATTTCTTCTTTTCGAATATCATTTTTTGCTTATCTGATGCTGTCTGATTTATTGCTGTGAGTGAGGATGAGTTTAAGAGCCGTGTTTGTAATGAGATCATCACCGGAGGTTTTCTTTTTGCGAAGGTTGTTTATGATTTTTTGGATTGTGCCAGGAATGGTGAATAGGTTAGAATTTGTAGTGTTAAGGATTTTGTAGTTAGTGGTAGTGCTCGGTTACTTCTGGTATGTTGGGTCCAGGGTTTGTATGGAATTGCCGTTCAAGAGAGTCGGCTGGCAGCTCGGCTCGATCAATGACCGGGAAGACTAGATTGTTGGGACCGGTAAGTGGGTGAGATGCTGGGCGTTTGCAGAGGAGACATTTGTTAAGTTTATAAATAGAACCATCTTGATGGTCAAGTGAGTTAAGAAAAATGTCTTACTGGTCAGTTTTGTGAATTTCGGGTAAGGTTCGGATTAGTGAGATTTTGGCATTAAGTTGACGTTTGATGGTCGGATTGCGGTTTCTCTGCCATTCACGGTGTGTTTGGTTTTTAAGTTATTTCGAGGTTCAAATAGTCAGGTAATATAAAGGATGAGTTTTTTGAGTTTTAGTGTAAATATGTTAACTTCGATCGTATGTTGTAGATTTTTGGTTAAATAATCGATTGCTAAATCAGTTGACTGTCTGTTATTGGTCGGTCATGCGGTTGTGTTAGGTAAGTTTGTAAGAATTGTTTTGTATTTTGTCCAGTTAATGAAACGGTTAGTAGTTAGAGGAGACAGTGATAGATAGCGTCTTCAGAAGTATAATGTTGTGGTCAGAAGATAGTTCGTTGAGGTTGTCAATTTGAGTTGAGTAAGATAAGCGTATGACAGCGATGTTAAAAATGTCAGGTCTGTGTCGTGTGTAAGTTGGAAAGTGTGTGGGGGATGAGGGAGCAGTAATGGAATAGTCTAATTGTTGTACGTGGTCAAAGAGGACATAGTCGATAGCATTTGTCGAGTGGTTGTACCACAAGCGGTGTTTGGCATTAAAATCACCCGTCGATATTTGCTATTTCGCGTTTTGGGTTAACAAGTCTAAGTTATTTGTGGTGAGTGTGGTGCCAGTGGTTTGTATACCGCTGATACAAGTACTTCATGGCCGTAAATTGGATAAGGATGGAAGAGGTTTGAATGACTGTGTTAAGAGTCATAGATTGATAAATGATGCGTCGGTGAATGAGAACAGCCGTGCCAACGTGAGCAGGTGAGTCACGGACGGGCGTAGGTCGTTCCTGTATGTGAAATAGTTAGATATGTGAAGTTTGGTAGAAGGAGATAGACGTGTTTCGTTATGCAAGATTATGTCGGTTTTCAGTTGAAGTGCGAGGGAGCGTAGTTCATTTAGTCTATGTTTGATAACGTTGGAGTTTCAAAATATGATTTTTATGTTATCCATTTAGGGGTGAGAAAAAGGATTAGGAATATTTTTATTGTTGTTTCAATATAGTGTTGTGCTGACAGTCGTCGCGAGCAAACGTATGTGCTCCGTGTCGTCGATATTGTGTGCTATCGCGGTTCGTTCCGCTTATCTTGCGATTTTTGATATAATTTATTATACATCGTTGTGTTTATTCGAGGACATCTACCTGTGGCGGCTCAGGCCGTCGTCTAACAATGGATTCGACGAACAACGCTACTACGGCGATAACACTAATTTCCGTTGACCAAGAAATACTGATGCGCATGCAAAATGAAAATGAAACACTGCACAAACTTGTAATCGAATTACAAGCGAGTAATGCACAATTACAGAGCCAACTACTAAACATTCAAGTGAGTAATATTAATACCAATAATACTACTACTACTACTACTGCTATAAATAAAAATACAAACGTACACAAAGAAGCCGGTCACAGCTCAGAGATTAGTTCAAACACACAGACAAAACATACCCAATTAACAGATAATGTTGTCATCCGATCAGTACCAAAAATATACAAACCACCGCCAATTACAGCATGTGGCGTCAACGATATACAGAACTTAGTTTCTATTTTAACTCGTGAAGAAGTCACCGGTCATGAACAGCAACTAAAAACTTTCGCTAACGGTAACATAAAAATCTCAACAGAGGACGAACAGCAGTTTAGACGGACATTAAGAGCTCTTGAAAACAACAAAATCGAGTTTCATAGATACCAATTGAAAGCTGAAAAAAAATTCCGGGTCGTAATACGTGGCTTACACCCAGAAACCGACATATGTGAAATCAAAAGAGACCTATTCGACAAAGGGTTTCCTGCATGTGATGTCTCAAACATTCAAATTAAAAAAAAGCTCAATCCCAATGATAAAAATAGTGAAACTAAACGTACAAGATTGCCTTTATTTTTCGTAGACTTAGCTCCACAAGAAAATAATAAAGATATTTACAAGCTTGATAATCTATGTTACCATAAAATTAAAATAGAACCACCAAGAAAGAAAAAAGATGTGCCACAGTGTAAAAACTGTCAGTCTTTTGGCCATACACAAAATGACTGCCACAAAAAACCAGTGTGTGTAAAATGCAGTGAAGATCATAGAACAGAAGACTGCCAGAAGTCAAAAAAATCAAAAGCTAAATGTGCTAATTGTGATGAAGCCCACACCGCAAACTGGAAGGGCTGCTCTGCCTACAAAAAAGCAGAAGAAAAAGCACACCCAAAAAAGGTTTCTGCAGTACAACGCATTCAACAAAAACCAACAAAAACTATCACAGCAGCCATATCTTATGCACAGTTGACAGGCTCTCCTAATATTAATATAACGCCCCAAACGTCCAATCAGCAACAACAGTCCAACGAAAACAACCCCTAGTTAATAGATATCTTATCTGTACTTACTAATATAACAAAATCGCTAGAAAACGTCACATCTAGACTAGATAGATTAGAAAATATTCAATCTAAGTCTAACAACAAAAATCAAAAGAAAAAGTAATGAATCGCGCATTGCGAATCATAGCATGGAACGCCAATGGGTTAGTACAGCGCAAACAAGAACTCGATGACTTCT
>JACXSJ010000264.1:5062-39568 GCA_014851325.1 Pentalonia nigronervosa
CACAGGACTGTGATAGCCAGAGAATACCGTTGTTGGAGAATATCAATGAAGGTTGTGTGATATGTGGAATGAAAAATTTCGATAGTTTAAGAGATTTGGACGCACACATTGAGCAACATTACCGAGGTATACCTGTTTTATTTTACTGACATATTATGCATCGTTTTATTTTGTATGCCAGTGTAGGCATACATTTATTTATCAATATTTAACTACAATACAATTGAACATAATAAATTTATTATGATTTATTCTCTACAAATTAAAACATCACTATAATATGATTTTATTTCATTGTTGTTTGTTTCAATTATTAACAAAAATTACAACCACAAGAATTTAACAGGTTTGTCAGCAAGATGTGGATCTAAATACAACTAATTAAGCAACCCGTACAATTTAAAATATAATTATTTTTAATAAATTAAATTTTAAAAAAAAATATTTATCTTAATCATATTAAAATTATTAAGATTGATGATTTTTGATTACTTATTTTATGTTTAAACACAATTATCTTAAATTAATCTAACAATTATGTTTAATTCTTGAGTTTTTACCAGTTACAATTTAGACAGTACAATTCTTCAAAATCCATCAAAAAAAAAATTGTTTTGATTCAATTTTTTAACAAATTATAAATACTTAGGTATCTCTTTAAAAAAATAATTTGTTATTATTGACTAATTAATTATAATCATGGATAGAATATTTTTTTTAAAATTTTATTTCTTTGAAAATTTACAAATTTGCTTTTAAAACTTCAATAAACACAAAATTATATGGTATAACTTTTAAGTTGAAAGTTTAATAAATAAAAATGCTGTAAATATTGTTTATTAACTGTTGTGTTAAGAATAATTTTATATTTTTATTGAAGCAGTATTAAAGATTTTTTATGTTTTGAACATAAAAATTACAAGTGTTTAGTGTCTATATAAAAAAAAATGTTAGACTCCGAAATTTTTTTTCAGCTATAGCTTTGATTATACATTTGTATCTATCACTATAGTTTTTTCCTCCCCATATTTTTTAAAAATAATATGTTCCCACTACAAACTAATACATAGATTTTACCATATTATCAGGTGATTTTCAGAAATAATGATGCAAGCATTACCATAATGATATGTTGTATCATTTTTAATATAATTAATTACATTAGGTATAGGTACTTAAATATAAAATATAAGAAATAAAACCCTGAGAACTGATATGAATTAGTTAAAAGTATAAATACCTTAAAATTACTCTTAATATTTTGAAAATTTAATTTTGTTAAAAAATTATAACATAACATATAATGGTGAGAATGTTTCAAGCTTCTAGAATTAATATTTTTTGAATTATAACAATACTAAAATCATTATTTTGAAATTTTAAAACGTTTAACAAGAAAAATTGTATTTTCTGTTTTTTTTTCAAACAGCAAAAACCTTTTGAATAACTTTAGATTTAATTTTCGAATTATATAGCCTAAAGATATTAAAGTTTAAAAAAAATTGAATACTTAACTACATATCAATTTGAAAATATTTTTGGTTTTGACTAATTTCATTAAAAATTGAATTTTAAATGCTTTAAATGAATAAATATTTCCTTAACATTAATCAATAAAAAAAATAAAAATATATATAAACATTTGAAATATCTATAAATAGCTTAAATAGTTAAAATATTTTGATATTTATGTCATGTCTAGAAAATGCTAATATATCTAAATATTTAGTGTTTCAAGTGTACAATTATTTCTTTCTGAATTACATTAAAAAATAAAATATTCCCATTTTCCCACTGTTTTTTGTTAGTTGTTTTTAATAATTTCTGCTTGAAAAAATTGTTTCAAAAATAGTGAAACTGATTAATTAGTCAATATACCCAATTTAATTTTCAATACTCGTTACCAATATCTGCATTTGTTATTGCAGGTGCAAAGCATTGATTTTTATATGTATTAATTATAAAAAAGTTAATATAATTTTTTCTATCTTTAGGTACAACACCACCTATTCAAGATCATTTGCCCAATCATGATCAGCTATTGGCCAAACAATTGGAAAAACAAGAACGTGAACGTATGAAACAAAAAGAACAAGAAGATTTTCAAAAATTACAAGCTGCTTATGGAATGGACAACAAAGGGAGTTATAATCAACAAACTATGACTAACCTACAAGAAGCTGTATCCAGTGGTGAATTAACTGTTTATGATTATTATGAAAAAATATATGAAATAAAAATGGCTGAAAGTAAAGGACTTGATACTGGTGAATCAGCTACTAGAGGTTAGTTATATTGTTAAAATTATTAAATAATTTTAAATCTGTCGATTTATAAAATTATTACTAACTCAATCGAATTCCATAATAACTCTTTAGTAAGTTGTACTCATATATTACTTCTCAGTTCTCAAACCATAACATACTCAGTTATGTATACTTACTTTTTGAGCTTTTTTTTAGCATATTCCATATACTTATTAAATTTACAATGATATGTAGATATACCTGTAAACTTATTAAGATTACTAGTGACATAATAATGAATAATAATATATTTATGTGTTTGTGTTAGTGTATAAATGAGTATATGTTATTTTATTATGCTTATACTCTTACAAATAATAATGTGCGAAAATTTTAAATTTTTATCGTCATATAATTCATATTTGTCTTGTAAAAGTCAAGTGTAATATACAATTTTTCATTTTTATTTAAAAAAATACTACCAGAAATATCCAAAAATGACCTTTAAGTACAAATTACTTGTAACTATTTTGCATAATAAAAGGCTATAAAAATATGTATAATCAATAAATTTTTCTAGTAATACATCACTGGGCATACTTATGTTGTAATGAAAAACTCAATGACCTAAACCTAATCTTATAGGTGTATAATTTAGTTGCAAGTTGAACATCTACATATCATTGTTATCTTTTCTAATAAAAAAAGTTGTTTTAAATTGAATGTAACTATAGTTTTAAACAATAAATGGGTGAAATTGATGATTTATCACATTGAAAATATAACTGTTAGTAATGTTTACTCAACACTTTTTAATAAGTATATTTTTTTTATATATTTTATATTTTGATATAATTTTAAAAATATTTTAGCCTTTTTTGCTATTTTTAGCATATAAAAATATATTTGAAATTTTTAGTTTTTCTTTCAGTTTGTGTTTATATGATTAAATATTAATTTTTGAGTAAATAGGTTTGAATATTTATTTTAAGGTTTCTCTTCACTTGTTACTACTAAAACATAAAAATCTCAAAAATACATTTTTTAGACATTTTAAGTTAAAATGTTGATGTTAATTTTGTTGTGATTCAAAAATATTATTCGAGGAGACTTGAAACTCTTTTGTCACTATATACCACTACACTAGTGACATTTTCAAAATATTTAGATTAATTTTAATCTATTGACTATTTATACCACAAATCTATTCAAATTGTTCTACAATAAGTTGTTATCACAAGTTAATAATAATAATATGATATAAATATATACTATAATAATAATTGCTATGGTTTCACAAATATAATTTTAACATACTGTATTTATGTATTTACAATAGTAAAATAAATTACCAATATAAATATAAATCCATAATAAAATATGTTAATTTTAATAACCCTATGTTGTTGATATTGTAATTCTGTAATTTGTAAACATTTCCAAAAGAGTTTCAAAGGTGTTTATTACTATAGAAATAAAATAAAATATAAATAATATAGGCTAGGGGTGAGATCGCCAATTAATATTTTTGAAAGTCTGCATTTAGAATTTTGAAATTTTTTGCAGGTCATTAAATTATTATTAATGCAAAATAAAAATAAATTATTATTATAATATAAATAAAAAACTGTTTAGTGGGGAAAATAGCAAATCTTGCTCTCAGCTAAACTGCTTGAAATTGGGTGTATGATTAGTGCACGTTATCTTCATTATCATTTTAAGGTAGGTGTTTATTGGTGAGCCGGGATCGATCTGAAAAAAAGTCTGAAGTGTGACAACGGTAATTGACAGACTAGCAGAAATATGTAATCAGCAAATGGTCACCCAATTCAAATGGTTTAAAAATAATAATAGGAGTAATAAGATATACTTTCTAACCAGTTAAATATCTGCTGCTATTGGTAAAAACCAATGAACAAAAATGATAAATTACAACACTAGAGAATGTATAATATCAGTTTTTACATTTATTTTTCTTGTTTGCAGCCCATATTAAATTTGCCATCATTTATTGATCCCCGATTAGGCTGACAGAACAAGTTTCCCAATTTTATTTCTTTGACAGTGTACTAGGTAGTTAATAAATTTTTTTCAATTAATTTAAGTACAGTAACACATGAAAACAATATAACTGATTTATGAAAATTATTAGGTTTTTTTATTTCTTATATTATAACTTGCTTATTTTAGCTGAAAAGCGTAAAGCTATCCAAAATCACAAAAATGAAAGTTATCACTCTTACATCCAAAACCTCTCAACAAAAGCCTCCTCATTGTGGAAGGCTACAAAAAAATTATTAAATCACAAACAGACATCTCCCCTGTTCGCAATCCCAGCAATCTATGGGCCACCACTGATTCCGAAAAAGCCAATGCTTTTGCAACTCACCTCGCTAGTGTCTTCATGCTACACGACATTATTCCGAACAGTAAACAACTTATATATATTGAACAATCTCTAAATTCCCCCATTCTATGGCTCTCCCTGCCTAACACACCAGTCCAAGCGAAGTCATGAACATTATTAAAAAACTTTCAACAAAAAAAACCCCAAGCCACGACCTGATCAACAACTTCATAGTTAAAATCCTTTCAAACAAAGCTGTCCTCTTTCTCACTATTATATTTAACTCCTTACTTCTCAGGTACGTGGAAACAGTCAAATATAATCCTTATATCTAAACTCGACAAGTCACCTGAACTCCCACCTCTTATAGATCGTTTAGCTTCCTCCCAACATTCTCAAAAATGTTCGAGAAAATACTCTTGAAAAGACTTTTACCATCGTCTGATAAATCTAACATCATCCCCAACCACCAATTTAGGTTCAGGGCTAAACACTACCACCCACCAACTCCTTCGTACTGTTGACTTAATATCATTTAGTATGGAATCCAAGCATTACTGCGCAGCTGTCCTACTGTACGCGACTCAAGCTTTTAACAGTGTCGCACGACGGTTTCCTCTACAAACTTAAAAAATTTCTCCCCGCTCCATATTACTTTATTGTGAAGTCTTATCTTGAAAATCGAACCTTTTCTGTTAGAGTGAACAATAGCTACTCAAAAGCTTCCCTATTCTGGCCGGCGTTCCTCAAGAAAGTGATATTGCGCCTTTTCTCTATTCCGTCTTCGCCCACAACTCTCCGAAATTTCTACACACTACACTAGGTACCTATACCGACGACATAATTATCATGGCCGCAAACGATAACCCCCAAATAGTGTCCGATAGACTACAAAATCACCTAAATATGAGGAAAATATGTGGAAAATAAAAATAAATGGCTCCAAATCATCCTTTATTACCTTCTCATTAAGACCAGGGGATTGCCCACCAGTTTCATTTAATAATAACATTATTCCAGCAACCCCTGTAGTCAAATACTTGGGACTAATGTTCGACAGACTGCTCACTTGGACTTCCCATCTTAAAAACAAAATGAAATCCGTAAACTCTAGACTTCACCCGCTCCGCTTACTTCTCTACTCCAAATTAAGCATCAGCAATAAACTGTTAATTTATAAAGCTATTATTAGATCAGTGTGGGTATGCGGCATCCAGATATGAGGCTTTGAGGCTTAGCGAAACTCTCGAACCTGCGTACTCTAGAAGCCTTTTAGTCCATATGCCTCCGTCAAATCATATCCACCCCATGGTACATAAAAAATGCCTATCTTCACAACGATCTAAAAGTACCTACACTTTCACATCTGACTAAATCCCGCTTCTTATTTCACTTAAAACTAACCCATACACTAACTCACTAATAAAAAAATCGTCTTTCTGTGCAATCCCTGACAATCCTCAAAGAAGATTGAAACGCTCTCGGCTTAGAGATTTGCTGGCTTGACCTGTCGGGTGGTATTTCTGAGTATCTTCCCACCTTCCCATCGCCATTTCACTCAACTGCTTGTAATTATTCTTTTAAAAATAAAACTTTCTTATTTTTAACAATATTTGTGGTTTACAAAATGTATACAACATCATTAGGTATGTGATTTTTAATTTCTACAAGGTTATATGACTTAATGGCAAATTATTACTGAAAGGAAAGTAATTAATAAATAGTAAATACACTATTAAGGAAGAACATTTGTATTGAGTATTAAGTACTTATTAATGATGATTTTTCTAAATAGCTAAAAAAACAAGTATTATTAATAATTAATTATACATGGGTCAATATGTTGCATTATAATTTATAATTCCAATAGCAACTAAGCGAATATTTTATTTGTATCTTATCAGTAGTCAACCATATGTTTTTTGATTGTTGTGCATAAAAACAAATAACATCAATGCAATTGATATTGAACATTAATTTTTATTTCTTTAGTAATTACTGATAAGTACACAATATAACGATAACATCATTGATAAATCATTCTATTTATTATTATTTTGATTGTTAAACAATGTTATAAACTTATGAACACATTCAGTTTTTAATTTTGTAGTTTTTCTTACATATGTTTTGTTAAATGTTAACAAGTTAAAAAAAATTAAAGAATTTTTAATGTAAAATTTATACAAAATGGCTTCTGAGAATGTATTTTTACCATGCGAGTTTTGCAACGAAATAATTGATTTGATAAATGTATACACTCATCAAGCTGAATGTCAAACCAAAAATTATCTTTTAAATAAATATGATGATGAAAACATGGATGTTACACTTCCGTGCGAGTTTTGTGAGATTCCTATGAATTTAAATAATTTGATGTGTCATCAAATTGTCTGTAAAAAAAATTTGAAAAAAATAAAAAATATTGTTTCTGATATTGCTGAAAAAAATGAATCAAATTTACATTCCAAAAATTTGCTGCTATCAAGTGTACCAAAAACAAGCAATTCTGTAGTAAATGGTAGTTGTAACTTAGATTTGGACCTTCCCAGTACTAGTAAGAACTATGCAGTTCCTACTTTGGTATTAAGAATACCAAAATTAACTGATTATCACTCATCTAGTAGTTCATTACCTTTAAATCAAAGTATGATTTTACCAGAGGAATGTAATTCTGATATAAATTCAATGGGCGTTACCAATGTAAAATATAAAATTCCCAATGATAAGTCTCTTATTTTAAGTTCATATAGAAGAGATTTTCAGAATGATTCTACTAGCATCAATGTATCTTACAGTGAGCATAACTTACTATGTGCAATATACTAATATACAGGTTTTAAATATTTTATACTTTTGTTTATTATTTATGTTGTATGTTTTATTTAAATTGTTTTAGACTTGATTGAGTATATTCGTCACTTCAGTGCATCATCACCAAATGTAGTAGAATTACATTTGGCTTCTCCGACTGACCATTATAGATCAACATATGGTGACAAAGGTTGGGGATGTGGATACAGGAATATGCAAATGTTGATGTCCAGTATGCTTTTACAAATGGATTATAATGAACATATATCGAGAGTGTGGGAAGTTGAAAAAGGACCTTTACCACGTGCTTGGATGCCATCCATATCAAGATTACAGCAACATTTGGAAAAGTCGTGGAGCATGGGTATTGACGAACCTGGTAGAGAACAACTAGGTGGTACCGTGTATAACACAAAAAAATGGATCGGAGCCACTGAAGTTGTTACTATGCTCACAGCTTTGAAAATTAAGTAAGTTTCATGTTGAACTATTGGAAAAAAAGTCTAAATTTTATACTATACATACAGATTGTTATGTTATTCAATTAGTGGAGATTTGATTCTTTTAAAATCCCCAACATTTTTGTAACACATATTTGATCAGTCTTCATGTACAATGAATGGGAAAAAATATTTTAATAATAATTCAATATATTTGATTGTTTAGGACATTATTAATAGACTTTCGAAAACCAACTGGTTCAAAAAATACTCATCCAGAAATGTTTCATTGGTTGTATGAACATTTTAGCAATAGAAAAAAACAATTTATTCCTCCGGTTTACATACAACATGAAGGTAATTATACTGGTTTGCTTTTGCACACTTGGTAAAAGCTAAAAATTTACACCAGTAATTAATGTTATTATTTAGGTCATAGTCGAACTGTAGTCGGTGTTGAAAAACTATCTGATGGAACAATTTGGCTATTAGTATTAGATCCAAGTAATTATTACGATAAATTAAGAACAGAAATTGGAATGTCAACTATGTCACATATAAGAAAATCTATGTACACATTCAAGGCAAAAGAGTATCAACTAGTCACAGTCAGTGGCATAATTACAAGTGATTCAGAATTTGAAGTAAGTAGAACTTTCTTTGTCGTTTGATTTTGGTTTTATTAGTCTTTGGACTATAAGTCCCAAAGTGTATTGCAGATTTGTATTCCTTAACTAGTTTTTTCTTAACGTAGCCAATGGACATAATAATTATTCTATTTTTAGTAAAAATATTAGTACAATTTTTATAACCGAGACAATTTTAAATATTTTACTTTTACAAAACAATTATTTTTAAACAATTTGTTCCTGTATATAGAGAATTCATAATTAGGTATATCAGTAATTATCAAACTGAGTTTCTACATGATAATTTAGGTGACCATAACATAAATCATGAATAACCCACGCATGATGTACATAGAAAAATATGTTTAGGTGTTTTGAAAAAAATTAAATTTTTTATTTAGTTGTTGCTTTAAAAATATTGAAAATCACTGAGATAGTTGATTTACAAGACAATAACAAATGGATTTTTAAATTGATTTCTGGTGATGAATAATTGACAGAGTAACATTATAAATTTATATTTGAGAATTTTTTTTCTTCTGTAAATTGTAGGTTGAGGACAGAGTCATATGTGGTTGAATATTAGAGAAGGCTCTTACTACCACTGTTCATACATTTTGTCACATAATATTTACTTTTTTTTCTTTTAAATGTTGCAATAGTTTTAAAATACTTTTAAACTTACTAGTCAACATACCAGCTTCATTACAATAATAAATAATATTGTTTTAATTGTTGCAGAGTGGAAAAACAATTAAATCTACTCGTGGTTCATAACAACTATCAAGAAGCTATAATTGGTTTTCCATATCTTAAAGATTTTGTTTATATTTTAATTTTCCTTTTATACATTCTAAATTCTGTTAAATAAAATAATAGCTTAAACGCAAACTATATTGTTTAACATTTTAAGAATGATTTAGTACCTATATTACAAGTTACTAAATTTAAATGTTTATGATATAGTCACATTTAAAATCCATCATTACAGGTAGTGATTTCAATAAAATATTGTACTTTATAGAATATATATTTTTTTTTGTAATTTAATTTATTTATTATCTAAACAAGCACTCGTAAAATAAATAGTGTTTTGTTTTTAAGTTAATACATTTAATAGACTAAACAAAATTAAAATGTATCTACAGTGTAAATTTGTACAAAAAAAAAAACATTTATAACAGACTTTCGGAATGCTTACTATTCAAATATTAAAACCCATTTTTCTCATGCATTCCTTATGTGCTTCAATTAGACTCTTACAATTTTCTTCTCCATTTTCCATAATACTGTAAAAATTCAAATAAGTAATTAATAAATAATGGTTTATGAATCTAGAGTTTTTTTGTAATTAATTATTAGAGATAACATCAATAAATTGAGTTTTAATTAAGTATACATAAATATATCTATGCATATATATGTGTGTATAAGTTTAGTTTTAGGAATAACAGATTTAAGATATTTTTTTTACATGTACGATAATGATACTTGAATACTGTCATAATATAAATATTAGTTGTTTGTTGATTTAATTTTGTCTTTTTTTTTTTTGTATACATTATATATTATATTATAAATAGTATGAGATATAATAAATGTTACTATATGGATAAATATGATGAAGTGTATAAAATATTATATTAGAGTAGAACTTTGACATGAAATGTACAAAATATTGAACATCCAAATTACTAATATATATTAATATAATATGATATACTGTGTTTATTATATATATGTTTATTTTTATAAAACAGTAAGATTCAAATAATAATATATCTGTTCATGAACTTTCAATGTTGACTAACTCAAATTAAAGAGAAAATGATTTAAAACTTATCACACATCAAAATAAACATTTTATTTAATAATATTAAACGAAAAATGTTTTTAATTGACAATTTTTTATGATAAATACAGTAAAACCTCTTTATATCAGAATCACTCAACTAATTTTTCTGTTATAAAGGAATATACATTATATGGAGAATAAAGCATATGAATTGTTTTTTAATTGTAAAGAGATTTTCTTCTTATATGAAATCTGTTATAAAGATGTTTTATTGTAATTGATATGTTATTAATTAAAGTGTTTCTTAAAAAAAACATATAAATTGTTAAAAAATATGAGTTTTTATCCAAAAAATGATCTGAGGTATCAAGATATTTGATACATTTTTAAAATTAATTAATACATTGTTAGGTATTTATGTTAAATGTGCGTCTTACTATTATTGTTGGGTAAATGTCAGACTTGGTTTTAAATAGTACATTTGTACCAGGGGTGTCCAACCTCTGAACGATTACATTTTAAGCATAGCGTGACATCGTATTTTTATCATTTAATACATGTTTTTATTACAAATGTGGCCCGCAAGATTTTTAACAATAATAGGTGGCTCCTACCTAAAAAGGTTGAAAACCCCTACAGATTTATTTGATGACATTAAAAGGGTTTTAAATCCGCAAATGATTGACACTTGTATTTTTACTTTGAAGTAAAAAAATAAGTAAATTTTAAATTGTTACAGACACATACTATTGAATGCTAAATATATAACTTGATCAAGACTTCATAATTATAAGATAGGTTGTTAAGTAATACCGTTATTTATTATCATCATTAATATTATAGGTACACATTTCAATTCTTTTATTTTGCTGTTATTTTTGAGCCTATACGAAAATTAGGGGAACCACCAATTAGTTGTTTTAAAAAATTGTTAGCATAAATATTTTAAAACAAGTGGAGAACCAATGTGCAATATATGAAATTGGTAATTGTGGTTAACCTCAATAAATTATAAGTTATACACTTGATGTTATGTAAAAACACATAATATTAATTGTTATACAGTAATAAAGTATGAATTAACATTATCCAATTTGTATTAATCTATTAAAACTTTTTACAAATATTAATTAATGCATTCACTGTCTTCAAGACATTACAAATTGGCAACGAAGACAATCAGATACTATGCAAATGTGTGAATATTGTGATTAATTTATTGTTTAGCAATATTATGAACAGCAATAAAGAATCCAGGGAATGATTCTCAAGGAACATCATCAAATCTAGGTGAAGCAACCGTCAAATAGTTTTCAAAAGGGTTTTTTTTGTTCAACAAATGAACCAAATCACTGAATTTAGATTGAAAGATGATTTTTGTGCGTAAACGGAAAAGTTTGAATTGTATATTCAAACTAAATAAAAATTTTATTAAATTAAATCAATAAACATAAAAAGAAATTAATTTTTTTTACGTTGCTGGGCAATAAGGGTTATTCATTGATGAGAGATTTGTGCACTCCTAAAAAACCGATAGATAAAAGTTATAATGATTTAAAATTATTGTTATTTAATTATATTCATTCTAAACCTAATACGATTACTGAGCTGTATAACCAGTGATTTTAAAGTAGCAATCACAACCTGCTACTCCAGGATGAAAATAACAGTGACTGCCACGTTTTTACTTTTTAGTATAAATAGTTGGTAATATTGGAAATATATTTTCTATTATTGATACCTATTGTAACTGCTACTATTTCGTATTTTGAATTTTCTATAATAATTTTATTATTTTAATATATGGGTCATATAGTAGCAGTCACTATTTTTCTGTAACAGTTACTTGGAATAACAATACCGTCAATACCTAACAAGTAACAGTTATTTAGAATAACAATATCTGACAACTGACAAGTAGCAGTTATTTAATATAGTGATTCTAAAATAAAAATATCGAATATCGATAAGTAGCAGTCACTGCTATTTTCGCTGTTATTTTTCAGTAGCATATGCTGCTGCTACTGAAAAAAAATCACAGTTTACCAGTAATGTCATGTAATGTCACATTACCAAGCATCCCTGACTCTCTTTGTGTCTGGACAGGCGCAACAAGCCTTTAATTTTTTTGGTTCTTCGGCGGGCCTATTCTCCGTCGACGGTGCAATGGGCTTATCGGCGACCAAGGGCATCATTTTTTTTTTACTTTTGAAAAATACTGGGACGGACTCAAAATGCACCAAACGTTGCGCAATATGACACAAACTCGTACGTTATGTCTTTACGCACACCGAACAGCGTACAATCTATGACTCGACTGACAAGTGGTGGTCAAGTATGAACTGTGCACGGGGAGTGAATTTAAACGTCGAAATCGAACAAAAAGTTTTAAGTTTTTGACCACAGATAATCGGGCTTCGCGATATTGTTTTTTTAAGGTTATATACTTGAATGCATTTGTTGTCAAAACGAGACGCCGGGACTTGATAACACGATAACATTTAATTGATGTGATAATAATATTATCATCGAGATGAATAATATTGCTGGATGTCGATGAAAAGCCGAAAGATATCCGGCAAATGTTCGTTCATTTATCAAAAATAATATGATTTTCCTAAAATGTTGTTTAGCGTTAAGAATGACATTATGTAGGTTCACCAGGAGCGGCCAAACACGGTGGATCGCGGACGATTTCAAAGTCGATCGTGTTTGAATTTTTTTTTACGCTACATCTAACCTAACCTTATAGGTCGTTTATTTTTATACTTTTGCTAAGGCCAATCAAAATATAGTACATAAAGTTGGTTACTCAATGAAAAAAAAAAAAACTTTTTTCATGGAAGTCGATTCTCGAGGTGGAGTATATTTTTAGTAGATCTCTGCCGAAAAATGTTTGGTCGCCCCTGTAGAAGACGTACACCGTATAGCAATGCTGTTCCACCGAACGGTCTTTTTCAGCTTTAAAAAGTGTAAAATCATACATTAACATAAAATTGGAAAAATTAAATGCGTTGGCAATCCAAAATATTGAAAATGGCATCGCTACAAAACTCGATTATAACCGTGTTATTAATATTTTTGATTATTTAAAAGCACGCAGATGCTATTTTTTTTTATTCTAGTCAAGTCATATTCAATATTTAAGGCGCAAATGCAACTTTCCACTTTTATTATTGATATTAGGTATGATTTCACTCTTTTAGAAGCTGAAATAGACCATTTGGATTAACAGTTTTTACACTTAAAACTCGAAAAAAAAATTTGAATGATGTTTCATACATCTACATAAAGGTATCTATTGAGATTTTTAAAATTTTTTTTGTTTTGTTTCGGTGGGGGCGGGAGTGGTAAAAATACGTTGCCTGGGTCGCAAATTTTTCAAATGCACCCTTGTATATAAATATGCCGGAGTGGTACCCACTTGCCAACTTTTTTTAAATGCAATTTCTAGGGAGTTGTGCGTTATTTTCCATGTTATTAAAATGCGTCTATGAATGCAGAATGTATGTCAAAACCTATAGGGGGTTGTGATATTCAAGAAAAATTAAAAATCAATTTAATTTGTTTTTGATTTCAAAAGTTTTAGATAATAATTAACAGTATGTCAGGAATTAATGTTATTAGCGAAAAATAAAAAAAAATTTTAATAATTACGATATTATCAGTAAACCATTAGTCTATAATAATAATAAATATTATTATTTGACATTTACAATTGATTTACCACGATGCATAATATACCTCAATGTTTTGCGGTTAAACCTCACCAAACACCAGATATGGTATATAATGCTTCAATATTTTATATATGTACCTACAACAAATAACAACACCAATGTCGACTATATGAAAATAGTCTTCTGCCAATACAATTTACATACGTACAGCATTTAACATTATACAATTATTTATTAGTTATTATGGAAATCGGGCAAATGTAATTTAAATAAAAATATTTAATGTAACAAGTAATGTAACTTTATTAATTTTTAAAAGTTATTTGTCTAACACTGAAAGTTACACTTACACATAATTGTTTTGCTGAAATAATTGCTACTAATACAATAATTGTTTAAATTTAGTTGAATGACATCTTTGTATTTATAAACACAAATTTGTGTTCTTAGAAATCAAGGAATATGGAATATAATGCATAGTTTAAAGACCTTTTTGCAATCAAATGATGAACTCATAGTTAATTCGTTTTTAAAAAAATTTTAATGCATATCATTCACATATCATGTCCATTAGAAATAGGACCATAAGGTTAAAGGTTTGCCTCTTATGAGTTTATACTTTATATCATAAATTATACACAAACAAATGCTTGATAATTATTATAATAAACATTTATTTAGTAAAATATACATAACATTATTTATAGTGTTTTATCTTTAATTGAAGGTTTATGAAATTTAATTAATATTTTTTATAATATATAATTATCAATATTTAGCCATGATTAAATTTCAGTGTTGCTATTAATAATACAAATAAACACAAATTTCATTAATAATACTTATTGTTATTATTTGTTTTTAAACATAGCCACATGGGTAATTAATATTAATTTTTTTTTTTTGTTATTCTTCTTTTTGCACCATTTAACCATTTACTGATAGCTGTAATGATATCTTTATTTGAACAATGTTTAAATTTCGATTTGGACACTGTTTCTATAAACATTTTGAAATTCCAAACATGATTAATACATTTTAATTCAAGTAAAACTGTAAAAAAACATTAAAACATTTCCCTAATACTTAGTTATTAAAATGATATAGGTACTTATTTATATTTTTTATAATTTACTTAAGGTGATTTTATACCTTGTCAATTTTTCATCAAACCAACCTCAGGAATTGATAAAAATTAAGGTGCTTTTAGACTCTAATGGTCTGATTTTAAAAATTTGAATATGTTTGAATTGGTAAACAAGCTTACTTTGCAATGGTTAAGGCATATTTATGATAGTTATAATATTTTGTTAATATTAAAAAATAACAAATTAATAAAATTAAAAATATTTATTATTATCAAGAAATGGTTTAAAATGAAAAAATGCTCAGACTAATGCAAAGTAAACTTATTTATGCTTTAAGCATTTTTAAATTTTTGAAATCAAGGAAGTACTGACATTTTTGTCAGGCTTATATAGTTATTGTTAGTTCATAAATTGGTTTTGAATATTTTAATATAGTGAATAAATGACATGATGTGCATGTGCGAGTGTAATATATGGTGGTAGGTACAAGGAAGTCATCTATACTAATGATCATTTACAACGCACACACATACTATTAAAATTGCTTATAATCAATTTGTTAAAACAGTCAGTATTCAATCCCTCTAAAATATTTAATTTTTTAACTATTCAAATTTATTATCTAATATTTAATAATTGCAATTAAATATTTATTTAATTAATATGTTTTCATTATTTAACAATTAGAAAGAAATCTTATGTTATATTAATTGAATAAATGTTTGCTATTTTACTTTTAATTATAAATATAATTTCAGTTTTTAGGTTTTAGAAAAAAAATTATTATATTCAATTTTATACAATATATAATTATATAGAAATTTTAAATTTTAAATTAATTTAATAAAAGTAAATATATTGATTAAACAGTCATAAAACCTATAGAAATGAAAATTAAGAATCAAACATAGATTTAACTGTGTATCAAAATTACTATTAGTTATTAAGTAGAACATTAATTTAAGTTTTAATCAGACAGTAAAAATAATTATGATTTTAATAAAATATTTCCATCTATTAAAAAAAAAAAAAATATGAATAATTGTACGATACTAAAATTCTTTGGCTTAAACATAAAAGTTAATATTTTAAATAACTAATACATCCATATATAAAAAGATCTTAATATTTTTTTTTAAAAAATAAAAATAATTCACTGTGCCAGAAATATTTAAAATACAATTTTTTTTAATGGTTTTAATTACTTAGAAATGTTTTAATAACTTAATAATTTATTTTATTATTTTTATTTTAATTATTTTGTTGTAACTAGGAAGCAGTATATTATAACACGTTTACTTCAATTCAAAGCAAATATAATGCAGTAATTATTAAATATAAAACTTCTTACCAATTATCAATTTGTTAATAGCTAATAAAGAAAAATTATCCTTTTTTCTTAAACCATAATAAGTAAATTCAAGTAAAATATTATCTTTAAAAACTCTTTTTAATATCTTTTTCATCATGTCTGGTAAAGACTTTTCTTTAATTTTTTCTAATTCGCTTAACTAACAATAAAACAAATAAATATTAAAAACAAAAAATTAATAAAAAAAAAATTAAAAAAAAATCTTACAACTTGTTTCTGAAAATTGGAATCATGTTTTATCTTATTTTCCATATAATTGAGATCATCTTTTGAAGATATTGGCCAACTAGAAACAAAATAATTAAGATCATGTGCCAAAGGATCATCTGTTTGAGTTGTAATTCTGCCTTGAATATCTTTCACTATTTTAATTATTTCTTGCTGAGTATTAAGTAAATTTGAAATTTCTACTTCTAAAGAAATTAGACGTTTTACAATTAATTTTTGAAAACCTATGAAATCAAATTAATATAATTATAGTAAAATAATTCAAATTCAAAAATTATGATTTATAACAATAATATAATAATTTATTAAATTTAATTAAATTAATAATTGTAATAAATTTGAATATAAAAAAATGTTGCTTATTTAAATTGTTTACATGGCTTGTCAAAGGCAATCTATTTTGTGTTATATTAGAAGTTAAAGAAGTTACAGAAAACTAGTAAAGTGTCAATAGTTTTATTATATTAGTAATTATATTAAACTTGTATCACACATTTATGAAAATCAACAGTTCTTGATGTATAATTTTTGGGGATAGAAATTATTTTTAATAATAAATTTTTATTACATTCATCTTAAATAAATAACAGGGAATATTAATTTAATGATACTTGTTTAAATATAATGATACATACTATGTTGACTTATTTTTGAACTAGCTGCATTAAAAGTAAGCTCAACATTTTCAGAATCTAAACAAAAATTGTTTAAATATAAACATTGAGGTCCTTACATTGCTCTTACTCTTAAATTAAATAATATATCATTAAATTTATTAATTTAGAAAATAAATTACCATAATTTAGTTTGTCTTCTTTAAAAGATATTGCAGGTATTACATAATTCTTATCAATATCAATAGCATCAACTAAAGCTGAAAAATAATTATATTTATAATTATTTGAATTTACATATTTCTGAACTTTCATTGATATCATACATCAACTTTATATCCATACCTGCTTTTAGTGTATTGACTTTTTTAAAACCTGAAAATATACAATTATGTATGAAGAAATAAAATAACAAAATATGACATCAGTTTTAAAACTAAAAATAAATATTAATCACTCAAAAAAAATTTGAATTTTGAAGAATAGTAGGTACATAAATAATATTTATGAACCTACTATTATATTACTACTATATTACTACTATTATATCTTTATATTATAAAGAACTCTTTTTAATTAAATATTGATAAGGGTAACCTGGCATAAAAAAAACTATACTAGATACCTCTATTGAAATATTTACATATCAGTATAATCAAGATTTTTTTATAATACCTAGTCAATTTTGAGTAAAAGTAACTTATTATTTCAATTTATTGTTAGTTTCAGTTAAACAAAAGTACAAAATTTATCTTTAAAAAGTAAAAGAAGCTCTTTATAGTAAAAATGTATAGTTTACCTGGTAGTTCAGATGAATTTTTCAATAAATTAATTACTTTTCTTTTCCTTTCACTTATATGGTTTGTTTTGATTTTTTTCTCATCTGCATCTGACAAATCTGATATATACATAGCTAGCTTAGCTTTTTTTGTAGCATCAGTTAATGAATCTTAAAACGTAACAAAAATATGAATCTATAATATTTATAACTATTTTGAGTTTAATAAAATATAATTAAAAATTAAAAAATTAGATTTGTCGAGCTAAAAATATTTAAACATAAGGAAAGTAACTAATTCATGTAAATTAATTATATTAATAAAAAAATTAACTTTTAATATTTAAAAAAATTGGTTTAAGGTATATAATTTTACCTATCCTACTTATTAATTAATATACTAATATAAATAGGTGTATTACTAAGATACCTACATAAAAAAAAAGAAATGACTTATTACAGTACATACAATATCCACATTTACATTATAAATATATAAATACATTTTAAGAATAATTAGAAGTAATTTTAACTATTTATTAATATTTATCTAATAACTAGCTGTCTCGCCCACTTTGTCCGAGTCAAATATTGAGTTAAGATTAACCAAGTGATTTACATGCATCTATACCACCTAGATAGGCAATCCACCTGTGGTGGATTTTGGACCCCATAAGGTACTTAAGTGAAATCAGAATTAGGTAGGTACATAAAAAATATTGCGACGGTTGCCCATGCCAAAGATTTATTTGTAAAAATATCTATATGCCATATTTCTACTAATTATAATAGTTATAAAATATATAAACATTGACAACCCTATAAATAAACAGATTATACATAGGTATACATCTTATTAAAAATAGTATTTTTAGTTTTACCAAAATTTTTAGCATATAATATGTAAGTAGGATAGGATGTTATATGCCAGAAACCTTCACAGGAGTTTACTCTACAACTTCTAAAGAAAAGTTTCATGATGATCGGATGAATAGTGTAAGAGTGCATAAAGGATATAAAAACAAACATTCATTTTTATATGCATAGATGTATTAACTTTAATCAATGGCAATTTTAAATTTATCCTTAAAAGAATGACAATGTATTCAACTCTTATATGATATAATTTATTATTTTGAATCCGTAAACGCGACAATTTGATGGATGTGTTTACCACATTTGCCTGATCAATCAATAGCAATTATATTTTATATACAAAAAAAAGTATTAACTTCTATAATTTATTTCTACTATTACTATCATAATCTCTAAATTGTAACCAATGGCAACTATTTATAAACAAATATTTCCATCGTAAATCTCAAAATCCTTGTTTGAACAGCTCTCGGGGTTATATCTCTCCGTTTTTCAATTAGCTTATGACCTACTCTCAGACCTACCAAATATACATAAAAAATGTCATGAAAATTGGTCAAGCTGTTTCAGAGGTCAATAATAAACACTGTGACAGGAGAATTTTATATATATAGATAATAATTATACACAAGACACACAAAATACTTACCAATATTATTAGTCAGAACCTGACAATTAAAATAGGAAAAATCTAATTCGTTAGGTTTTGACCTAAAATGTCGTAATTTATTAACTATGGAACCATTATTCGGCCAAGCACATTTTGTCTTGTCTTTGTTTAACCAATGGGTAGGAATTGGTTCAATAGAATTATCCGCGTCAATACGAACTATTGTCCACATGTTTTAAGCTGTGAAGTTGGTAAAAACGTATAAATAATATTGTCTATACAATAACTATATTGTTATATTTTATATTATTTGTGTAGAAAACAAAAATTATAATAGGAAGTAATTAAACATTTGAGGGCAAAAAAATGCAAACAGTCCGTTCTTAGGTTAGATTACCAAAAAAGAAAAGTGGTATTTAAAAATGTAACAAGTATAAACACAATAACATACACTCATATTGTTTAAAAAAATTGTTAAGAATAGTTATTTACTTTAAAAATTCCTAATTTTTCACTCTAAATAGTTTAATAAAAATTCTGTCTATTCTTTCAAATTGTTTACCTAATATAAAATGTTTTTTTTAATTCTTGGCAATAAGATACTTTTACAACTTTAACGATAATTAACGTTCCATTTATTTTCATACCAATATAAGAATCATCATTAATTTTCATTTTGAATCAAGGTCCGAGGAGAAAATATATGTGTGACTAAGGGTTACTGAAGGTATGCAAGTATGACTGTATAACTGTATAACTGTTTAAATTGGACAGTTTCTTTCATATTTGTAGAAGAGTCTATGAGTGAAGTATATTAAGAACATTTAAATCTTCTAACAACTTACTAAAAGTGCTTATTACTTTTATGGACAATTTTTTTTTAGTTATCTTATGTATTTTTTTAAATTTAAAACAACTAATATTATTAAGCTGACCATAATTTTGATAATCTTCATACAAATTAATTAATATAATTTTTAGCAAATTATAGAACGTGTTACTAGATATATTGTGATTAATGGCCCATTGGCCTTGCCTTATTTGTATTTAGTTCTTGAATTTCTGTTTACTAATTCTGTAACAATATCGTCACCATTCTAATTGAAGCTTTCAATTACATCATTCAGTTCTCAATCAAAGCGAATAGTAACAGAACTAATACAGTCTATTTCAATTCAGTTACCCACTTTGAGCCGTCAGAATGTTTAGACCTCCACACACAGTGCTAGAATAATCTGAGATTAGTCGCTATTCATGGGCAACCGATGCTACTCCTTGTTGTCGGAAAACGTTTATTGGAGATGTGCAGTGGTGACCAGTTTTTGTCGGCCGAGTGGGTAAACTTAAATAGAATAGACTACAGACTGTGTTTAAATAAAACATTGTTTACTTCAGTCATACAGATATTTATTTCGGATGAATTAGTATTGTCAACATTAATTGGCGATATTTCTAAATCAGTCACACATCTATCAGATAAATATTCAATACAATTATTTCCATTTAACTTCTTGACCTTTTTTTACGAAATATAGTTAGTAGTTATGTAATATATCGAAACTCGGTAGGTCTGGTGGCGGTAATTAATATGTATCAAAATTATAAACAAAACGAAAGTTAAATTTTAATAATTAATACAGTTGTTAATATTAATAATATATAATAGAACAAGGCTCGGCAACACGTTTTTATGATGGTCCTGATAATTCGAAAAAAAAAGTAAATATTAATCAATAAAAATTATTCAGATTTATATTAAAAACCCAGTTTAAGCCATTTAAGGCAAATCATTTAATATAATATAAATTATAGAGTTTCGTATACCAATAATAATGCATTTTTTTACTTTAATAGTTAAACGAAAGAAATGACTCAAATATCTATTGTGTTTATTTCTGGCGGTTAAGGCAGGTATTTCCCGCCTTTTGCAGACTCCCGTAATAGAATGATGCATACCTAGCCACCTACGAGTTTACAGGACCGGATTGGGCCGGCGAGCTACCGAAAAAATCACGGTGGGCCGGTTATGAGTGTTTGGTCGTCATTTTATCTGTACATGGTAAGTAATGAGAAATTAGTAGAAAATATAATTGAATCGAATTCTTAAATCGCACCACAGCTGTAGTTGTAATCAAACGTTATGGCCAAAAACTCGGCGGGCCGATGCTTCGCGCCTTATCCGGTGCTGGGAGTATGTAATATTATAAAATACGGTACTTACGTTTTGTTTAACGCAACGGGGTCCTCAACCAGTGTTCAGGTGTTCCAAATTTCCATGTACTTCCATCAACCGCAGCAAGCACGCTCAACACTGTAGTCATAAACAGGTATACTGGCCGGCTACACTTCTGTCGTAATATCGTCCGTCAGACTGTCAGAGACGACTCGCTATATGGAATAAAGATTATATAGAATCACTACAATAGAGAGTGTCTTGTTACTCGTGTACTGTGCATGGTCGTGTGCCGCGAACTCGCCGGTCAGGCCGCAGCTTGGACGTACCGCGGTACTGCGGTGTGTCGCAACCATGGTACACGACATGCGTATTGGCATTATTAAAAATAGAAATTTCCCAGTACCTAAACATACGCTACCTACCTGCTATACATATCGGTAGTATTTTGGCCCGCGGTACCCATGTAGTGTGTATTAAATTTTTGTTGTCAACAATGATTATTGGAGGTCGAATTTTTATGATTTTTTATGTTTCGTTTATAGCGTGTATTGCAGTGAAATGGGAATAAGATGTTTTTACGATTCATGAAATACATATAGAATTCGTAGGAAAAAATGTATTTTGCACGAGAAAGCATATTCTAGAGGTTAGAGAATATTCGGTGCGTTAGAGAACATTTGAGAATATTTTATAAATATTTTTATTTTTTTCGAGGAAAATAATTAATAATTATATTACTTGTTATTTGTCTGCACATCCGTGCACGTTTTACGTAAATCGGTATTTTAATGATAATGATCAACAAATACAATATTCACTATGTCAGTTTTTTTTTTTTTTAATAATAAAATAATAAAATTTAAACAGAGTAATTTTAATAATTTTTTTTTTTTTACAGAATATTGAAAGAATATTTGCATTTTTAAGGACAAAGAAACATCATATTTCAAGGATTATAATAAAATATAAATCTTACTTCTTTTTATTACACTTATCGCATAACGGCCAAAGTAAAATAATAAATATTATTATTCTTTTTTATAATGTTTATTCTGTGCTATACAAATATACAAATATACAAATATGCATTATATACAAATATACAGAAATGAAATATCATAACATGATAGAATATGTGTTAATTTGTTTAATTACTTAAGAAATATTATACTATTTCCGAGAAATTTGAGTTAAAATTTCTGTAGAAGTAATGTAAATTACTTGTACTTATGACAGTACACTTAGTTTTTAAGAAAAAATCATACAAAATCACATATTAATTTATAAAACTCTAAGTAGACTATTGAAAAATACAATAAATACAAATGTTATAAATCGAAACTTTAATTCATTCTTAATTAGTCAATTTTGAAGATAGAGCAAGACTTTCGGGGTCAAAGTTGCTTAAAAAATTTACATAATTCAAATTTGAGCTCAAAAGGGGGGAGTGCCATTTAAAAAAATTATTTTGTTGGGCATGCGCACAATTTTTTTTTTAAAAAATTAAGATTTATCAAAAATAAATGTAATTTTATGTCCTTTATGCATTAAAAAAACCGCGAATTGAATACAAGATCTTATGCTTACGGTTATACTATGTAAAAAGTGCCATATTGTGTTGATTTTTACAAAAACGAATAAATCCTTTAAATTGCATTGGTATCAAAGCATTTGCCAACTTATATGACTGAATGCAATTCGTGTCAATTTTTAAAGTATATATCATAAACCAGTTTTCATGTGTTATATTTAAATTAATTTTATAATGGTTTCAGTAAGTTATATAAAATATTGTGATTATTATTTTCAGAAAAGTGGTTAAATATGAGTAATTTCTATCTCTATCCTATGAAGAATTGATTAAGCTAATCTCTTGCAATTACCTAAATATTTGGTTTTGAAGGAATAGTAAGTAATTTAAAATTGATAATTATCTAATTATTGTGAATTTCTATCAACTTAGTAGTTACACATAATTATATTATAATATAAACCTATAAAGCGGCCGCTTAAAATAACTATATCTGAATTCGTGTTTTAAGACAAATTATTATAGTAAAGCGTAAGGTAACGGGACGTGTCTGGATATATACAATAATCCCACATTTTAAACAACTGCATAATACAATGTGGTTATTCGCGGTTGATTGAATTCATTATCGAAATCAACAATAATAATGATTGTAAAACACTAAGCACAAAGAACACTTCTGTCGTAAACAGGATTATTGGTTAGGTACGGTAGTCTATATAAGAGTATATGTGGTACATATTGTGTTGGTTATTAACACTAGCTGCTTTTTAAAATATTATTTTAAATTTCGAGTAAAGCTATAAAATATTTTTAATTGGATGGTTTAATAAATAAATATGTTAATCTAGACCAAACAAGTTTGAGATTATGTTATGTAATTATGTTTTTCATTATATTTAAGTTATATTATACTCATTTGTTGTAGGTATATGAATGTATTATTAATTGGGTTAATTAGATTTTAGGTACGATAGTTTGTCTAAATTAATGAAACATGTGCACTTGCTATTTGCATCCATGGAGTACATATCAAAAAAAAATTAATTGGGGAATCTCTTCTTAAAGAAATAGTCTAAAAACCATTCGTAGTACACCTAAATAGCCTGATGCCATACAAAAAGTATTATTCTGATTTGACAAATTTATCTTTACTATTATTTTATTCATTTATTTCTAACAGCTAACAAGTAATTATGGTGTCAAGTCGTTCTGTACTTAATTGCTCTATGCTTAATTAATAACCTTTTTGTGTTTGCTTTGGGTGGTAAAATGAATCAGTTGAGAACAGAATATGTTGAAATGCTTGACTTGTCATTACAAACACCCCGATGATTAATGGATACTGAAATGGTAGATGGCCGAGTTACGTCTGGAGTTGGTGCTTTAAATAATTGTATATTATATGCTGTAAGTTTTACCAACATGTTACTTATTTTATATTGTAAAAAATATAATTATATATTTAATATAATATTGAATTTTAGGTTGGTGACAGATATCCGCATACGAATTATCCTATATTTATAATAAATTAAATTCTATAGAGTTCACTCGTGTAGTGATTATTTAAACAATAGTGTTTTTTCTGTAAGTAATACCAATTTATAATTTATTTTATAATATACATTAAAATATATTATTTTAAATGCTAGAATTCACACGGATCTGGTTCTACTTCCATTTTGAGTAGTGTAGAGTTTTTCAATGTCCTAAAAGGTAATAGCAAATGGTATTAATATGTCTACTATGAGATGTGATTTGGATATTGAAGTACTCAATAATCTTTTATATGTGGTAAATAATTGTTAAAATAATAATAGTTTTTATATTTTTAATTTATAATACCGGTATTTACCAGTGTTAGAACCGAAACCTTTCCTCTGTAATTTGAAGAACTGGAACTAAAACCGATACCGAATTTTATATTTTTAAAAGAATCGAAACCGAAAAAATAATAAAGGTTCCAAGCCCTGATTAAGATACTTTAACTATTATAAAACAATAAATAATGAATATATAATAAAGTTGCATACATCATTTGAAGATCAAAAAATATTTTATTAATCCGTTACACAGAATATAATATATTTTCGTTTTCAACCATATTTTGTTGATTTTCTTTTACAGGTTCATCTGCTGCCCATGGTTGTAGTTCCCCCGAAGCATAAATGGCGTACAACACAGACACCGCAAAACATATTATTGCCATCAAGATACCAGTTTCGACTTTGTTAAGTATCTATGTTGAAATATGATGACGACAGGTAACTTTGTTTGATAACATTGAGAACATATCAAATATTTTAATTTTATTACCTTAGCACTATGTATACTAATTGAAACAGCGTCCCATAAAAACTGGGAAATATAATTTATGGTTAACAAAAAACCATTAAGTAGGCTACCGTATTTTGGTGCGATATCTAAATAATTTATAAATCCTATAAAAAACCGAAGTAATTTAAATTTATAACATTAAAAAAAAAAAAATAGTTTTTTATATTACACGTTTCACATGCCTTTTTATACTTACCGAAAGCAAAAAGATATTCTAATCCTTTTAACGCATAATAGCACATTTTATTAGTTCTGAAAATGTTACCTAAAATGGCTTCCAAAAAAAAAAATATGCCCATCGAACTAAAATACGAGCAACTCCAAAACTTTCTGACGCTGGTGGTGGAAATGGATACGATGGTTTCAGGAACTAATTCGACCAGAACGATGAAGAATAATAATAAAATGATAACGTATTTTATCAAATTAAACTCCAGCATTTCCTGTGTAGCCAAAAATTGGTCTTAACATAGTATACATTGCTTTTTTTTTAAACAGAAGTATGAGTACATGCTACGAAATGTATTAAAATAAAAAAACCCACGTACGTTAACAATGAAGTCGTCATCATTTACTTCGACAAGTCGAACATCACACGCGTATATTAAGGTAATCGCAAGGACGGGCGTCGAAGTGCACATAGATTTCCACGGAATGTCCGACACAATAGATCGGGTTAACGAAACTCCAGGAGTTCCAAAAGAATATCGCGGGTTTTTTGAACCTCCATACAGAATTAATTCGCAGTTCAAGCTCCGAAATCGATTTCCATTTATCACGTACAACCACAAAACGTACCACGCTAACCCGATCACTCCTTAAACAATAGCATATTATACCATAGGTGATTATAATATTATTTTATCCTGATATTCAAGTGTCCAGCATCGTGACTTAAATGCAATATACTGTACCACTAAATATAGTCAACGCGTCAGATGAATATGTACGGAGAAGATAAATAATACTCTCGTGGAGATATCCGCCATTATATATCAATAAGTATAATATTAATGGAACGTGACGTATAGACTGTTTGTCCAGTGGAACCCAATACGTCCAAACCGTGTTGACTGCTACGGACACCGTTGCCTAGGGCAATAAAATACAAACACTTTTATTATTCATAGATATATTAATATGCCAGTAAATCGCTATTCACGATGAAAAATCTTATTTTTACCATTGTCGTTCCCGTACAAAATTGCAAGAAACAAAGCATACTCGTGTTTAAGTAATGTATACACATGGCTGAGATCAAATGACCAACCGACGATAAAGTGACGAAAATCCCTAAAACACTGATAACATCAAATTTTGATGATTTTTAGATGAGGCGTAGGGCTGGGCTAGGATTTTTATTATGTAAATTGGAATAATTTTATAATTGTACGAGATAATACACAAAAATCGCGTAATACAGTTACTGGAGAAAAGATATAACTGTTTTTTTTTATTTTAAATATTTTCGCACCAATAATACGTAAGTACATATTATCTCGTAGTACTTATATATAATATTTTTCCAATACTAAGAAGAAACAGTGCATCTTTTTTATAAATTTAATTCAAAAATATTATACTCAATGTATAGAGATCGTACTGCGTACTTTTTATCTATATACTAGCGATCATATCAAATTAAAATATTTTTTATATTTTAAATTCTAGTCCTATATTATTTAAACGATATTATAAATGAGTATCACTTGATTACTTGTGAGCAGGATAAACGGTGGCTAAAACACCGCCAGGTATTAAACCGATATAATATCCACACTGATAGCAAGACGTGTATTCAGAATAGAAATTGTAATAGTTCTGTAATTAAAATATAATGTTATTACAGTTTTACCAAATCTTTTTTGATACGCCCAGCAGCATATCTGCAGCAGTAAATAAAATAATCGAAAACAATTATTATTTAATATAACAACACTTACGTAATTTTGTTCTAACACAGACTCAATAAACTTATAATATGAAAAACTTTGGTACGACAAAATAGCTAAACCTATGCAAAAAACAATCTATGTACCATACAATACAGATATCATATATATAATATAGGTATATATATTTTCGCCTTTGAAATGGCGTTTAATTCAAAATTAAGAACCAGAGGAATACCTAATAATATATAACAATTATTATTGATCAACAAGAACTCAGCTATAATAAATATAAGATAATATTAAGCACGGTTTACGTTTTAACTAATTAATTATTAGAACATTATACTTAAAGAGTTGGTCATAACAATAGAGTAAAAATGATGAGGTGATTTACTATTTTAACCCAAATATGTTTTTGGACTGGATACGAAAAATAATTTTATTTAACCGATCTCGGGTCAGATATTTATACACCATTGGCGCTGTCTGTCCAGTAAAATAAAATTTTAAAATTTAAAAAAATAATCTTAATCATCGTTATCTAGCATAATAATAATATCTTTCTACTGTCGTGGGCAACACCGGACAGCATAGTTAGTAATGTATAAATAAATATATATAGTTTATTTTGGAATTATTTGTCTATTGGTAAATATATTTTAGAAATTATGAATTCTAATGTAAGATATCAAAAAAATATTTATGATTAAAAAATGTTCCACTGAAGTAGCGCGCTACGTTATAAGTTTTTTCATGAAGAATGTCTATACCTTTCCACCTAAACTTACTAAAATACTAATTATTTAACTATAAGTAGTAGACGGTTGAAATGAATTGAGCATTATTGTAAAATTGGGAGCTCACACAAAGTTATATAATATTTTATAAAATATTTAATTTGGCATGCGCATCGCAAGTGGGATGAATTCTTATCAAGCGATTTTACAATTTTAATTTTTACAAGATTTACCTATCAGTGCAAGCAAAATTATTGCATATCCTCTGTTCCAATATGTAGTTTTCAATCGGACAAATCTGTTGATGAATCTGAACGACGATTGTTCTGATACTTGGAAGTTAGTCCAAAAATCCCATTTACTGGTCGTGTATTCCCCGAGATTCATTGTCCACTCCCAATTGACCGGTTGACGGATTGAGCTGAGCAATTTTTTTTTTTTGATATTAAAAACTCAAATTTCTTATAATAGTTCATAGAGAATTAATTTTTATTTTTAAGGACCAAAAATACAAAAATATGCCTTTATAATATTGTTATTTTATTAAAGTTATTATTTACTTTTTTTTCTTTAATATATATATATATATATATATATATAAATTTTATATTATTATATATAATATAAATATATATTGTCAAAAACAAAATGTACAGCAACTAAAACTTGAAATAAAAGGGAATTAAAGTGACAAATGAGGAGTTGTAGTTTTTTATCCAACAAGGTTTTATATAGTACTTTGACTGTGAAAATATAGTTGTATGTATTTTTAATTATAGTCAATTTTTATTTAAGTTACTTTATATTTGTGATTTTCAAAACATCTGGACAAGGTAAAAATATCAAAAAAAAAAAGTTATAAATAGAAATATTATATACTCATAATTAAAAATGCTAGCCTTAGCAGTAATATAATATGTTATAATGTACTATAATAAAATATGCAATCTTTAGACAATGAATCTGTTCTGTATAGTATACACAGCATCAAAATCATATAATACGTAACTACCTAGGTACCAATATAAATCAGGGCTTCAAACTGGTTACAACCGATTTTGTAATTAACCAATTTTATTGGAAAATATATATGAAGGAAAACAAAAACGGAAGTTTCAGTTATTTTATACAACAAAAACGAAATAGTTAACCAGAAATATATAAGTTTTTAATTACGAATAATAATTGATATTAGAAGCTAAAAATAAAATATTTATTAATTTAAATTGTGTTATAATTAAATCAACTGAACCTAATTAAAAATTAAAAAATCACAATTTTTAGTTTTAAATAATAAGATTATACACTAATAAATTATATCCATACCATACAGATATGACAACGATATAAAAAATATATATATTTTTTGACATTCGTGCCCTAAATTACCTACTTTTATGGTATATGAAAATTTAAAATAGTGGTAAGTAAATATTATTATATATGCTATAGGTACTTACATATTTTTAAAAAAATATATTTGAAAAAGAAAAAATTTACCAATTTTAACTAGTTTTAAATAACCGTAAAACAAAGGATGAAAATTAACCAGTTTTTTAAATTGAAAAATATAGTAGACAAGCCAAAACCAATAATCACAAAAAATCATTTCAATTTGAAGCCCCAAATTATAAATACTTATTTATATTAGTATACATAACTTACATTGATCTAAACGCTTCGTGTGTACTGTGATAGATATTATACGTTACAAATGTGTGGGAACGATGATTCGGTATGTGTATGTATTGCTGCAAAGTGCGACGTGAGAAATGAATAATTTATTGATAATAACAGTAATATTTTACTGACATTTTTCAGAGTGTATAAATATTATACATAATCCATACGCAGTGTTGGCAAAAATTCTATGATTAGCGTTTATAATAATATGATAATATTTATCTTTTAAATTGTATACATAATTAATTGAATTCATCAATATATTATTATTATGTTTTATATCTGTAATAATAAAACGAGTATAAAGATATAATAATAGTTTTTAATTTTTAATTATATTTTATAATTTATATAAATGTAATATTCAATAAAAAAATCATCGAACACAATGTAGTCACTCTACTGAATAGTCTGAGTATTTTATACTAAAAAAATTGATAAGACATAAGGACCATACACCTGCGCATGATGTGAGCCGATCGAGCGAAAATTTTTTAGGGAAATGATAAAATTTGTATATATATTTAAGATTCTGAGTGGAGCAAGGAATGTATTGATTTTGTAATGATGTGTGTTTTTTTTCTTTTTTTGTGTATGTCATTACGTTTTAGGGTAGTAAAAATGTTCCGATATTCTTCATCAGCATCTTTTTCGATAGGTAAGTGAACCTAGTTGGTACTTTGGGAGTCAAAAGTAAAAAATTCCCAATAGTTTTTTAACGCGTTAGGAAAAGCAAAAAAAACAATTAAAGGAAAACTGGAATTTTTTCGCAAAGCAAATTTTTGATAAAATTGAAAATTATTTTTACTGTAACAAAAGAAACAATGTCCATAGATCTTTGAAATTATTATAGAATATTTAAATAAGCATTTTCTATACACCAAAAATTATCAATATATTTTAAATTATTTTGAGATATTTATAGGCATAATCAATTTTTGGGTTTTTTATTTTTTTATTATTGTTGATAACATTTTTTTCAATAGGTCAAAAGACTTGAAAATATAATTCAAAGTTCTTCATAAGTTGATGTAAATGAAAATTAAAAAAAAAAGTTGAACGTAAGTCTCTAATAGTTTTTTATAAGCGTCTAAGTTAAAATTTCAATAAAATACGTAAAAATCCCGAAAAGTTGCGTTTTTTTTTATTATTAGAAAATTTATAAAAATGTTTCTATTTAAAAATTCAACATAAGAGTCTCTATACATTTTTACTTTTCTTAAAAAAAAAAATTTACCGGAAAGTTAAACTAATTTTTTATGAGTATTTCAAACATTAGACATTGGATTTTCACCCTTTTCTCCGATTTTCTTATGTTATTATAATTCAGAAAGGAATAACCAGAAATAGTTGAAATTTTCACAAAATGCTGTAATTATTATTTGGTGTACACCAAAATATTTTAAAAATATTTTGAAAATTTTTTAGCTAATTGTAGGTCTAAGCAATTTTTATTATTTTAAACTTTTTTTTTTATAAATATTAATAAAATATTTTCGTTGGGTCGAAATCGTGGACATTTTATTTGTCGTAAATTCTCGTGATAGTGTAATAAAATTAAAAATATTTGTATGTATCACTATACACCGATTTTCTCGATTTAACAAAAGCATTGTTTACAGTTTAGTACCTTTCTGTAATCGACTATGGACATTGTCTATGACATGACACGTCTTCACTCATCGTATTTATTAATATTGAGATGAATGGGCCCACACCAACCCATGCACAACTTCTCGAAAAAATTCATGCGCTTATAATTAGTAACTTTCAAATGAATGACCGTAAACTGTCCTCTCGGCCACGGCTATATTACGGGGTACAAAAAATTTATTTTTAGTTAACTTTAAAACTTAAGCGTTTATGAAAATAAAAAACCATAATTATTTTTGACTCAAATTTAAACAGCGGGATCGGTTATTTAGTTACCAACCATATGATGAATCATTTTCGATAAAGTCTAATGTTAAATAAATGTTATTTAATCATAATAAAATTGTTATTACATCGACATATCTCTATAAAACTGTATTTTCACAACAGTTTTTAGAAGCGAACCTTGTGCATTGCAGTCTCGAATATCACATCGGACATAATATGCAAAAATATACAACCCCACTCTTTACATTGATAATTATCACAATTTTTACTGAATATTTTTGTACAGTTTTATTGTTATTACCAATTTATTTGTATTTATAAATGTTTAAAGTTTAATACTACTTTAAAGTTTCTTTTCAAAAGTATATTAAAAAAAACATTAATTGACTTTAATACGATTTAATAATTTATCTGTGTGAAATAGTACATGTAAATTTAGTATGCAATTAAAAAAAAAATAATTAATAATTTTCATTAAGGGGGCCTTGACAGTTGTACTTAAATTTAGGAGGCAGGGAGGAGGGGCTTGGCAAAAAAGTTTGAAAAACATTGCTGTAATAGAGTATCGATTATCAGTATAATATGTACATAATATAAATATCATAACATACAAACATTTTAACAAACGGCCTTAATTTCTTATCTATGTTGAATAGCAAACACGTAATGAATTTGAGGCGTACTATCCTTTTCTTTATTATCTATGACTAGTATAATACAACTGTTGTGATTTTCATAATGCAATATCATTGTATTTATTTTGACGTTAATAACACATACATTATCTAAATTTGTATTTATTGATAATTTTAATTTAAATTAAATTTATGCATAGTTTATTTCGTAATCCTAACCTTCAATTTCTTAGAAGTGTTAAATATTCTACGCTTCTGCACATATTAAACGAATATAAGTCTGGACTGCTGTAAATCAGAAAACCTAAGAGCTGTTTAATTGATAAGTATATGAGAATTTAAAGTACAAAAATCGATACACGTATATTCATAGATGCGAGTGGTGAACAGAAATAATAAGCTTTTATTTTACGATTAATATAACTGGTTAACGATTTCTTAAAATATATATTATAACACCCGAGTATAATTATTAATAGTTTGAGACAGTAAATAAATTATAATAAAATGATTTTTATTTAGTTTATAGTAGTTTCATTAGGAGAATGTCAGGGAATGGCACACGCCTAAACTTAAAACAATTTTTATAAACATCATGATATGTTGATATGCAGAAATCACCATGTAATTATTTCATCTTGATACATAAATATAGTTATTATCTAAATATTATTATTTTTTCTGTGTTATATTCATTGGTGATTTTTATTTTATTAATATCGTTTTTCAAAGAGTAAAACTGTTCGGTATTATCCGTATTGTGGAGTAATACCGATTAATGACTTTAACATGTCTATTATGATAACTATAATTGAAATTAAACATTAAAAAAACTACTAATATATAAAGGTAACTTGCACACTATTTTATCGTTTCGTTTTCGTAAACTCACGAAATGTCGAAGCACTGCTCCACAATGCCATGCATCTTACTGCCACGGCTATTAGTATTATCTGAGCCCTGAGGTTACTAAATTTACTGCAAATCAAATTTGCAAACACGGTGTAAATGTTACTTTGAAGTAGTAATCTTAAATATATGATTCATAGATAACTTATGTTCAGCATGGGTTTATTTAATGTCATTGTATTATACGTACCACCGACCATTTTGGGTGACGAATCTTTCAAATCGTAAAAACGTTTTGGTACTTACGTTTGAATGTGTAACATATATATGCTACGTTTAGGTTGAAATACAATAATATAATTCATAATAATATTATCATATGATTATTATGGAAAAATTACACGTGTGGTGTTTCATAAATAATAATAATAATAATATAACTCTTTAAAATGCTTTAGCAAAAAACCATTCGTAATGAGAGACATTGAAACGTTGATTAAAAGGTTGTTTGAATGTCTATGTTAAAATTTAAAAGTTAAATTGGCATCGATAGCGTGTAGATTTGAGAGTTTTCAATATTCGACTCGTGTGTATGGTTTTTTTTTCTCAGATCAAATACTTATTGAACGGCGAAATATATAGGCAATATTGATACATACCGGTATTAAGGTACATTTTAGAACATAAATATTTTAATATTATATTAATAATATGTAGTATCAAAATTGTTTTTAATCGTGTTATTTGTATACTATTAATTATTACATCACACCTTATTGACTATTAGTGTAGTAAGAACAGAATTTCTACTCACATCTGAAATGAATGATTTTGATCAAAGTAATGGCGGTTTCCTTAAGCTGCGTTTACACGAGTCGATCGCGGTCGAACGATTTTCGCCGCAAGACAACGTGTCGATCCCAATCGAAAGTATTAATCGTTTACACGTTCAACTCTTTATTGGTTACAAATTTCAGTGGAAAACACATTTCAGTGTACACAAAATGTCTAATACGATACGTGTTGGTGTTTTATTAATTTTTATTAATGTATAAATATTTCTATTTCAATATTCTTATAATATCTTATAATAAATATTATTATTTATTATAAGATTATTATTTTTATTTATCTAATAATTATTATTATTTATAAACTATACGTTCAGTTTTATTTATTTACTCAAAACAGGTTAGATTAACAGTAGAAATATCTAGCTATATAAATATTATTAATACATTCTTATTTTGAACTTACTATAC